>JADAZR010000014.1:600000-862988 GCA_014872995.1 Diaporthe citrichinensis
GGCACAAGTGTAGTGTACCACGGTTAGTGTGGTTAATGAGAAACAAGGTTTGGCAACGATGTCATCGGCCGCACCCTGTCACGCCCGGTCCAAGGTCCTGCGGGTTGTGCTGCGGCGACCCCAAAGCCGGTTTTTGGGTCACTCCCACTACCCAGTCGATCCATGCACGCTGCAACTGCCCCTAACGCCCAGATGCCTCGCGCTCCCCCCTCCACCCTGGTCTCGAGGTCCCCTAAACGCAGCCTTAAGGAAGCTGATCCCGTCGATCTGCGATGGTATTAGAGTCTGGAGATTGCCGTTTTCGAACGACGACAGTTCCCCCATCATACCAAGTTAAACCAACCTTTCGAACAATAGCCCCATAATATGGACACGGAGAAAGCTGGACCTGAATCAGAATCATAACGGACGTACCTTCATATTCTGAGGTACATGTACATGCTCCACCCCGAACCCTCACACCACTTACACCAGAACTGGGGAAATGGCTCCAACACCACCTGCGTCATCACCGGCGGCGAAACCAGAAACTGAGCGCACGAGGAGGAGACGGCCACAACGACCGGCCGAGGACGAAGACGAGGATGAGACTTCCTCAGAGGAGGAATCAGACGAGGCCTCAGAGGAGGAATCCGGCGATTCAGAAGAGTCTGAAGAGGACAGTGAAAATGAGCTACCAGCACGGCGCAGTAAAACCAACAGCAATATCAAGAACGGAAACAAGAACATCAAAAGACCACCGCCCAAGCCCCTGAATCCAAAAACAAACAGGAGCAGGACGGACCAGAAGTCGTCAGGGACAACAACAGGCTCATCGGCGCCAAGCTACGAGGACGCCGACGCCGCGGACAACACGTACCGGCAAAACAGCTACTCCTACCTTCCCACACCACCATCCCAGCGGCAGCCCTCGCCCCTCCGCCAACAACAGCGGAGCAACCCGCCGCCGCAACAAACAGGTCGGCCGCCCCGGGCGGCAAGGCCGCGCACAGGCACCGCGCCGGCGGCGCCGGTGATGGACCTGCCCAGCAGCGGGGTCGCGGCGGAGGACTCGTCCTACTCCTCCTCCTCGACCGCCTCCTCAGCCGGGCCCTGGAAGCCCTACGCGCCGGGTTCGTCCGGCCGCGGCACGCCGTCGGCCAGGCCGTCCATGACGGGCACCTCGAGGCGCAGGACGGTCCGCGAGCCGGCCCGCGAGCCGACGCAGGCCATCGTGCCCCGCGCGCCCAGGACGGTGGCCGCCGCGCCAAAGATAGACGAGGAGGGATCCGGCGACGTCGACGGCGACGGGGAGGAGGACAACGAGGTTGAGTTCGTGCCCAGGGGCCCGGCCTCCTCGCCGGGACTGCCGGCGGGAGGCAAGAAGGCCGCGCTGGCGGTGGAGCTGAAGCTCAACCTGGAGATCGAGATCGAGCTGAAGGCTAGTATCCACGGCGACGTCACGCTGGAGCTGTTCAACTAGTGCTGTACGTTTTTTCGGGGGCGGGATAATACTCTTTTTTAATCCGAGGATCTAGATTGGGGCTGGTTGATTTCTTTACTTGGCGCATGAGGTCCTCTGTGCGGTATGATGGCAAAAGGCATGGTTCGGTTCGGACTGGGCAGGTTGGTACGTTTGCGGTATGATAGAGTTTTAATTGTCCTGCATCACGAAAAATCGTGATTCTCTTTTTGAAGCTCTGCGAAACCGTATTGCTGGCACGGCAATGGCGGGTCGCACGGCTGGCTATAGATGAGATTTAAGCCTCCCAAAAACTCTCAGCGCCATGGTGGTTGTCCATCACTCGATCATATCGATATCATCTTCTGCGGGCTGGACCGCCGCAGCTTGGCCGTTGCTATTGCTCGCTGGCTGGGCGTCCCCTCCACCGCCGCCGAAGTAATCCTCCATCTCGGCGTCCAGCTCTTCCTGGGTCTTCTTCGGACGTCCGTCTCTGCCTGCACGCTCTCCGCCGTCTCTTGCGACGCCACCTCCACCACCACCTCCGCGGCGCGCGCCGGGACGGCGCCCACCCTCGCGTCTCCGGCCACGAATTGGACTGCGAGAGCGGTTGCTCCGTCCACCGGGGACGTAACGATCGATGCCTTTACGGGCAGCCTCGTCCTCCAGGTCTCTGTCCGGCGACAGCGAGCGGTTCCGCCCGGGCGGGACAGTGACGCGCTCGGCCAGGGGTCGGCCAGGCATAACAGCGGTGTCGAAGGGGTTGCGCTGACGTCGGGGAGGAACAATAGAGAGCCGAATCGGTTGGCCGTGGGCATTAGCACCGTCAAACTCCCGGATAGCCTCCCGAGCATCGTGGTATGAGTCGTAAGTGACGTACGCCACTCCCGTAGAGCGGCCGGCGCGGTCGTAGCCGACGTCAAGTTTCTGAACTGGCCCAATTTGGTTGAATAGTCCCTGGAACCGTCAGCCTTTCATTCAATGCTTCCGCAAGGGGCCGTCATACCACCAAGTCCTCCCGGCTGAGTTCGTAGTGGACATTCTCGACGCGGATCTTGGTCCCGTTCAGCTCACTATAATCTCCTGTCAGACGGCTGATTCCCCATTCTATTGAGTGACATATATCCAACTCACGACAGATCTTCGGGCTCGTCCCGTTCTGGGCCCCTTCGTGACTGGCGTGGTCTGCGTCCTGCGAGGCAGTCAGCTTGGTGCTCCGAATCGAGAATAGCTGTGCGTGGGGTCATCACCATTGTCTTCGAATCTGTCGTGGACCCATTCACTGCAGAAGCTCGTCAGGATTTAGAGCCTCCTCCGGGTCCGTTTTCAAGGCTCATACGTACGAGTCGAGGTTTCTGGGCGCATCGTCGCGGTAGGACTGTTCCGTGGCAGTGGGAAATGTCAGCTTCTGCGGATCGTCTTGTGTCAATTGTTCCCCCGGTGTTCGACCCGAGCGATAGCATCGCGCATGGCCAAGACAGCTACAACGGCAATCGAAGACCGAATAGGAGGTGTTGAACAGGTGGGCAGGCGCAGTTCAGAGAAGGGGGAGGAGGTAGGGCACCTGTGAGCCGGGCATGGTTCTGGTCAGGCTGTAAATCTTTCACGTGCATGGGGATCGCTGATGCGTACCTTTCTGACGCCATCACGAGGGAAGTCTTCGCGGGGTTCTCGTCGCCGTTGGCCTCCGTGACCACCACGGCCGCGAGGTCTGCCGCCCTTTCGCTGTTGTTGCGGATCCAGGTTAGCAAGTTGCCTCGAGGTGGAGAGCTCGTGCCGCAGAAGCAGCTGGGGAAGAGGCGTACGTCGTCACGAGCGGCAAGGATTTCGTCAAGACTGCGATCCATTGTGGTTGTCTTGTAAGGATTCTTCTTAAGAATGAGAGTCCAAGTCGGGCGGTCAGAATTGGGTTGCTTTGGTTGTTGAAGACCCGAGACGCGTGATTCAAGGTCAGACAATAAAGTATGGACAGTGTCCACCAGCGAGGTGAGACGAGGCAGCTAGCCTGACAGGTGGTTTCTGGAGCTTTTTTTAGGGGCTCCGGCACCTGGGCAATCCAGGCCTGCCAGGGTGCCAGGGTGATAAGGTACTTTCGTAGGTAACTGTGGGCCCGTGCGCCCCGACGGCTGCCCCACCACAGCTTGGACACATGGTGGACTCCTCGACCAGGTCACCAAGTCAACAGGTCGCCTATTGGGCAGGATGTTCATATGTTTCTGTTAGGCTTGTTCTTCTTTACCTCATTCAAAACTCATTGTGGAAGATGACTGTAATAATGACCACCTTGGAGCCAAAGAATATCAATATGTGCGAAAGTTCGAAAGAGATCAAGTCATGGTCCATTATCATTACCCTTCTGTCTATCTGAAGCGTCTGGAAACGCTCGTCCTTTTGCCAAAGCAGGTCTATGGGAGGTCTTCAATCGAAATAGTATCCCTAGGTCGGCGGCCGTGGAGTTGAAGAGGCGGGTTTCTAAATGACAATCTCATTGCAGAACCGGACCAATAAGTACAAAACTGGAAAAGTACTTCATGCAGATCCGTCCAGATATCTCTCGGTAGGCACAGGCCCAAGAACCTCCCGGCGGATATCGAAAAGCAATCAGTGCAGTGAATTCGCGCACCCCTTAAGAAAATCAGAACTACTTTTGTTGCGCAACCCCTTCCTGTGCTGCGCTCGTGCCAGTCAACCGTGGCAAAGCAGCCCCTTGCCCTCTAACGACCAACTCGGCACTTCTGCCCCCTGTTGCGGTGAGATTCCAACGTGTGCGAAAGCGGCGTAAGTTGATGTCTGTAGAGGAAAGAGTAAAAACGAGTTCGGTGTGGGTGCGTCTAGATGAGGTCGGCAACGTTCATGGGCATCTCCTCGATCTGGGTGCTGTAGAATTGCTCAATCTCACGCATCATGCGGACGTCGTCGGCGGTCACAAAGTTGATGGCGACACCCTTTCGGCCGAAACGACCACCACGACCGATACGGTGGATGTAGTTCTCCCGGTTGGCAGGGAGATCGTAGTTGATGACCAGGGAGACCTGCTGGACATCGATACCACGGGCCAGCAGGTCAGTGGCGATCAGGACACGGGAGGAGCCGGAACGGAACTCCTTCATAATCAGGTCACGCTGAGCCTGGTCCATGTCACCGTGCATGGCGGAGACGGTGAAGTCACGGGCGGTGAGCTTGTCGGTGAGCCAGTCGACCTTTCTGCGGGTGTTGCAGAAGATGACGGCTTGGGTGATGGTCACAGTCTCGTACAGATCGGAGAGGGTGTCGAGCTTCCACTCCTCCTTCTCGACGGCGATGTAGAACTGCTTGATACCCTCAAGGGTAAGCTCGTCCTTCTTGACGAGAATCCTGACGGGGTCGCGCATGAACTTGGTGGTGACCTCGAGGACGTCCTGGGGCATGGTGGCGGACAGGAGGACGACCTGGGTAGACTGGGGCAGCAGCTGGAAGATGTCGTAGATTTGCTCGGTGAAACCACGCTGTGGAGACGGGTCAGAACAGGAGACAGGAAAACCCACAAAGCGGATTGGGGACTCACAGAAAGCATCTCGTCGGCCTCGTCGAGGACGAACATCTTCATGCCGTCGGTCTTGAGGAAACGACGCTGGATCATGTCGTGCACACGGCCGGGGGTGCCGACGACGACCTGGGGGCCGTCCTGGAGAGCCTTCATGTCATCACGGACACTGGTGCCACCGATGCAGGCGTGGCACTCAATGTTCATGAAGTCACCGATAGCGACGACGACCTTCTGGATCTGCTGAGCCAGCTCACGGGTAGGAGCGAGAATCAGGGCCTGGCACTGCTTCAGGCTGGGGTCGATCTTCTGAAGGACCGAGATGGAGAAGGTGGCGGTCTTGCCGGTACCAGACTGGGCCTGAGCGATAACGTCGTGGCCTGAGTTGGGCAAGAATTAGCCGATGTGTTTGCGGAGCGAGGAGTGGTGTGTATCTTACCCTTGATGACGGGCATGATAGCGCGCTGCTGGATGGCAGAGGGGCGCTCGAAACCGTAAGCGTAGATGCCTTTATCCCCGCGTTAGCCCAAGGCGTTCGTTGCGGCGGCAGTCGGCGGCGCAGATTTCTCACCTCGGAGCAACTCAGACTTGAGTGCCATCTCATCGAAAGAGTCGACGGTCTCGTCGTAGTTGGACTCGATCTGACCTGTGTTCGTCGTCGCATGTTAGCCGTATTGTCCTGCCAGTCTCGGTGGTGGATGCAGTGCCCGGGTCTAGGCTCCCGCGCGGCCGCAGAAAAGTCTGTGTGCGCAGGGAGTGGACCGACCGCCTTCTGGCGCGGGGTCGCAGAGGCCGACGAGGTCGACGATGTCGTGGCTGCTCAGTCGCAGCGAGAGACGAGGAAAGGAGTTCTTACCCTCGGGGACATCCTCGAGTCCCTTGTCGGTAGCCATGATTGCGGTTTGTAGGTGATATGGATCTAGATCACAAGCACTGCTTGAGACCTAAATCAAAGAATCGAAGGTGGGGTTTGTTGAGGGTCGAGGAAAATCCACAAGTCTCGCGGGGAGGCTGTGGAATCCGGCGGTGATGTCTGTAGACTGGAAAAAGAACCAGATCTGATGCTCTCGGTATGTTGAGAGCAAGTGAATCTAGTTGTGGAGGGGAAGGTCTGCTGTTTGGGTGTATGGAGATGGGTGATGTCGTAGGGTAAGAGCAGACTTAAGAGAGAAAATTTGTCTGCTGGTGGAAAAAAGTTGAAGTGCCTGCGTTGCCCTGTTCGCTTTTGCCACGCTAAACTTTTAGTGGGGCAGGCGGGCACCACCGTCAGTTCACCCACGTCCTTCGGCCGTGTCAATGCGCTTCAATTTTCCCACGCTCTGGGTCGAGGCCGAAAAAAGCCCACCAGGGTGACAAGGCGAGCTGGTGGAATTGCTGAAGACTCACTTCCTGTGACTCTGGTCTCGTACAACTCCTGCTGCTGCCTGTCCTGCCCTGTCACTCCTGCATACCGTACTGTACAACTGGCCATTGTTGATCAACGGGGCCAATTGTAAAGTGGCCCTACTACTCCTGTCCTGACCTTTCCCCCCTTCTCCAGTCTTCAGTCACCCCACTGCCATCCACACCCAGAGGCCATGCTCCTCAAAGCCGCTCCCGCCCCGGGCCACCAGGAGGACATTGTCCTTCGCAACCACAATGGCCTGGGAGTCACTGCTGACGGTCTGGGCGCAGGCAGGATGGATGAACCACAAGCTAGCGTTGAGTCACGGATCCCCAGTCATCCCCTGGGAATCAAGCCCCTGGGCAACCAGTATCTATCGTCCGCCGCCATCGCTCGTGGCTCCATAGGCCGCCTCCAGGTTTTGCCCGACGAGGTGCTGGCCCAGCTGTTCGAGTATTTCGGACAGCAGTCTTTGCGCAAACTGGGCTACACCTGCAAGTTTCTCTTTGCTTTCTGTCATGCTGACGATCTCTGGAAGGCTTTGTTCCTGGAGTAAGTGACATCCCCTTGCCAGTCGTTGCCCATTCCTGGACAGTTGTTTACCGGTGTAAACTTTCATGCCGAACGCACAACCCCTGGCCATACTGGCCAAGAGATTTGTTTATTGTTCGGTACCCTTGATCATGTGTATCCCGTTTCAGGGCAGTTGGTCTCTAAATGTTTTGAAACACCATTTTGATGACTCCCCGTTCGGCCAAGGAGCCTGGGATGTTGCGACGGTGGAAGTCTTTCCCCATGCACTGTTCCCACTATCACGCCATGGCTTTCGTGCTCTTGCCTGCTTTGGGTTTGCCGCTGGCGGCAAATCTTTTGAGTCTAGAGGTCATACTTTCACAGCGACTTGTTGATTGACGGGTTTCCTTAGGAGTCATGAGGAGAAAAGGCGCCCCTTCCAGTGGAAGGGGACATGGAGGTCAACCTTACTTGAATTGTCACCAGACCAGGAGGCCAAGATCGATTGCTGTAATGTCTTCTCCGATGTTCTTCATCGGCCATTTGTCTGCAGCAAGGTGCCTCTGGGCCGTTTCTGCTCCAGAATCCCCAGCGCGAACGAGATCAAACGGCTTCCGGACATGACACACGAGGAATTTGCGGACAAATGGAGCGACAGACCCTTCATTCTGACGGATTGTATCCGTTCGTGGCCGGCTTGCAAAGAATGGAACATCCACCAGCTGTCGAGGATGTTCGCTGACGTGGAGTTCCGCGCCGAGGCGGTGGACTGGCCCTTCTCAACATATTGCCACTACATGTCCAACAACCAAGACGAGAGTCCCCTCTATCTGTTCGACAAAAAGTTTGCCGAGAAAATGGATGTCTCAATTGGGAAAGTTGAAGGGGCGGCATATTGGAAACCAGACTGCTTCGGGCCCGATCTCTTCGAAGTGCTGGATTCGGAAAGACCAGCGCATAGGTGGCTGATTGTAGGGCCAGCGAGGTCCGGCTCGACGTTCCACAAGGACCCGAACGGTACGTCGGCGTGGAATGCTGTTCTTCAAGGAGCCAAATATGTGAGTAAATTCCCATAACCCCAAATTAGGCTTATGAGGCCGTTCGTCTAGTCTGGACACCTGCTAAGCTGCGTTTTTGAAGTGGATCATGTTCCCACCCTCCGTGGCGGTGCCGGGCGTCTTTGTATCGGCCGACCAGAGTGAAGTCACAAGCCCTCTGAGCATAGCGGAATGGCTTCTAGAGTTCCACGAAGAAGCGCGAAGGTTACCAGAATGCATAGAGGGCATCTGCAGGGAAGGCGAGATTCTCCACGTACCTAGTGGATGGTGGCATCTGGTTGTCAATCTTGAGAGTGGAATTGCGCTCACACAGAACTTCGTGCCCAAATCACACCTCGCCATCGTTCTCGAATTTCTGAGGGACAAACCCGACCAGGTGACGGGGTTCAAGAGAGACGTCGCCGATCCCTATAGCCTGTTTGTGGATCGCCTCAGGGCACAATTTCCGGAACTCTTGGATGCAGCGCTCATTGAGATGGATCAGAGGCACAGCAAGAAGAAGAGGAAGTGGGACGAGGCCATCGCTGTCGAAGAGACGGAGCAGACTTCAGGGTCTGGAGGGTTCAGCTTCGGGTTTGGGTTTGGCGGGGACGATGAGGAGATACCGTGAGCCAGAGCCGACCAAGCATTCTGTGGCTGCTTTCGTGGAAAAGTGTAAAGAGTCAAAGGCCGTGCAATAGATCGCCCTATCTTGTTCATCATGGCTCTCATGCGATAGAAACATAGAAACAGCTCTGGCGGTGCAGAATTGTACGCACACACGGGACTGTACCAGGGAGGTAGCTTTGGTGACCTGCCAACTGGGCACGAGCAGAGTACCTAGGTAGTACCTAGGTATACTTAGATGTATCCTTTGCCTTCATCTCAACTGCCAGCATGACACGCCCCAGAGCCGGATTCCTCCTGCCAAGGGCAAACATTAGTATACAACATTTGCAGCGTCTATTGATTGGGTGAGTGGCATGAACGCTGTTGTCAAATCTCAGGTTGGGAGCGCTCCCATAGCTGGGCTGGACGGCGCTTGTACAGCACGGTAGGCGTGCAGAGGTCAGCCGTGGACCGGCCGACAATGACAGGGATGGTCCACCGCAGCCCCTTGCGACCCCACGCTCTCCTCTCGGCCTCTCCCTTCAGCCCTTCTAGTGTACCAGGACCCTTTCCAGGAACCTCTCAGCATGGCTGCATGGTTCCTTGGGTGGACGAGACCTCATCTGGGCAAGGTCCACGGGTCGGGTACCTAGGCTGTCTACGGACGTAGATGGATAGTCTGTCTAGGTAGTCGCTCAGGGTACTGTTAGGCCAGCAGGAGCCAAACAACGCGCCCCCTCCCTCTCGCGCCCCCCAAGCTCATCACCCCCGTTCCGTCCCCGTCTCAGCTGGACCGACCGACGGCAACCCATGATCAATCACGTCGTATCACCCATTCAGCCGTCACCCGCGCTCTATCACCCGTCCCAGCAACACCACTTCCCAATATCGCGCATCTCTACCTGTACATACATACACGCATACATACGTACTTACTCTTGTTGGCTTTCCCCAGCCTCGTCAAACCTCCAAGGACACCGCCCCCAACACACCGACGGGGCCTTGCTGGCTGACTCAGGAGAGCTCTCCCTGTCAGCACGAAGCTATATCTATCTAGGTACCCGGTCTACCTGCATCGGTCGTGTCACTTCCCAACCCGAGCCGGCCTCCTATCCCCCCTCCTAACCCCCAGCCTGCGACCTCCATTCACCTGCGCACTATCTGGGCACTTCTACCTGCCCACACCGTCCGTTCGAACCCTCAGCAGGGCAAGGCGCAGCCTTGATCGTTACACGACGCCCGGTGCCTGCATACGTAATGCACTTCAACACTTTGAAATAGCATCATGCTCTCCGGCCTGTCTCTCCTCCTCCCGCCCAAGCCACCACCGTCTTATAGACTCAGCTCCGCCCACCCCCGAATAAAACGACGCCGAGAACGGTGTCTCGTTCACGTCTAATATTGGCTCTCCTGATCTTGATCGGTGTGTGTCTCTCGCTAGCTGTATATCACACCCGAGCCTTGGTGCGCCCCCTGCGGCCCCTAAGAGCGCATCTGCAGTAACTCGAGGCTGACTGAGACAGCCCTCTTGTAGTCTTCGGCAATCATCCATAATATCTGCAGCATCTCGAGACAGCCTTTGCAAAAAATCCCAGCTCTCTCCCCCCCCCCCCGTATCAGCCTTTATTCGACTTGCGCCCAAGATAGAGCCCGCACGAGCGCGTCATAATGGTCTCCGACGAGACATACGAGATCTGCCTGCCAGTCCTCCAGGACTCGGCCATAGAAGAGGAGGACAAGACCGACAAGCTAGAAGAACTTTTGAAGAAGGAGACGGCTCTGACCGGCCAGTCCCTGGAGAACGCCGTGCTGGACGTGCTCTGGCGCTATCGAGAAGGGGGTGGTAATAACGCCTCCCCTCCAGCCATCCGGCAGACCATTCTCAGGAGACCTTCGCCAGCCTCGTTCAGGACCACGGCTACCCCTCTCTCCGGCTCACCCCGGCTCGGTGTCAGTCCGCTCGCACCTCCCGGCTTCATGCCCTCGTTCAACCGCACCCTGTCGTCGGCCGCCTCCCCCTTTTCCTCTCCGCGCCCTTCGCCCCGTCTGGCGTTTTCGACACCAGTCATACCTCACAGCCCCAATCTGAACGCTTACGAGTTTGCGAATGACCCAGAGCCGTCGCAAGAAACGTTTGAGGACTACGCCTCCGACAACGTGGACTGGCTTGTTGGCGATGATGCTGTTAGTATCGCATCCTCCTTTGGCACGGCCAGTGGATTAAATGCAAACGCGCCCGAGTTCTCGTCACAACAAACCCCGATGAGACCACACGATGTCCTGCGATCGATTCTCGGCGAGTCCAGAACGGACGAGGAGATTAGTCAAGCACTGCTGGTCCATGGCTATGACCTCGGGGCAGTGCTTATATCAATGATGGACAACCAGGATGCTTCAACGGCGAGCACGTCAGCCGAAGGCAATGGCTACTTGGTCGGCAAGTCCATGACTCCAGATGCACGCCCAACCACGCCAGCCGATCAGAGGTCCGGGGTAATCTGCAAGTTCTATCTCGCATCCGGCAGTTGTATGCGGGCAGATTGTCGATTTAGCCACGACTTGAGCAGCCACATTTGCAAGTAGGTTTCGCCGCTTCTAGCCATGCACTCGGTTCCTTACTAAACCCCTTATGCAGGTATTGGATGTCAGGCAACTGCCTCGCCGGGGATACGTGCATTTTCTCACATGATCCGGCGCACCTTATGAACAAACTCAACGTTGACGGCACAGACACGCCGCCCACACAGAAGTCCCCAGCAAACATCCAGGTCCAGGACTTTTCCAGCTTCCCGTCTCTGGGATCTGGTGGGCCAGACTCGATCCCCGTCTTCACACCTTCACTAGGTGTCACTCCTCCCCCTGGGTTCAAGAACATACACCCAAATGATCACCGGCCTCGTTCCCGCCCCGGCAGTCGTCACCAGCAGGGCAAAGAGAACGCCCAGGCGGCGCCATCCCTCGACGACAATGAGGCTTTCCCGACTCTTGGCTCTGCTGCAGCCAAGCCGGGGAAGAAGCACCATGGGAAAAGAGGCGGACACGGCCATGGGCCAAAGGAAGCGTACACGCCCAGCTCTCTCGCGGATATTGTAAAGATGTCGCCATCTCCAGGACCGACTTCAAGGCCCGACAGCAGGAAGATGAGTCGAAACGGAAGCTCACAAGGATCAAGGAACGGCGAGAACAGCGCAGCTGCTCAAGCAATCCCGAGCCCCAAGCATATCCCCTGGCTGGAGACGGGTGACAGCTCCAACAAGGCGTATCTCAAGGCACGCCAAGAGGCCATTCGGCACAGTGCTCTTAGGAACAAGTTTTTGCAGAAGTGAGTCTCGACCTGATCAACAAGCTGTATACTCATCCTAACCAGACCCACAGTGCGGCACAGGCATGGAACCGGCAGGACGCCCGGCAGGCCAAGGTATTCAGCCTGCGGGGTCAGAGCGAGAACGACCTGATGAAGAAGGCACACAGGGAAGCAGCGGAGAAGCTGTACGAAGATCGCAATAAGAAGAGCTCATCGAGCCCGGAGATCTACGTGGACCTGCACGGCTTGCACGCGGAGGAGGCTGTCGAGTATCTGGAGCGGGTTCTTCTGGAGAACGAGCATGAGAGCCGGCCGATCTATGCCATCACAGGCACGGGGCATCACAGCAAGAACGGGAAGGACAAGGTGGGCAAGGCGGTGCGGGGTTTCTTGAACGAGTGGCGGTATGCGTTCCGAGAGTTCTCGGTGCCGGGCGATCGCAACAACATGGGAGGCATCCTGGGGGTGGACGCGCGGAGCTACGACAGGTCAGCTTCTAAGGAGGGTGGTGGTGGCATGAGGAAGGCAGAAGAGGGCGAGGAGGCGGTGGACATCCTCAGCCAGGGTGTCGAAATTGGGGACGGCAAGATGAAGCTGCTGGTGAGAGATACCACGATTGGCAAAGAGCCGCCCAGGGGGCCTCGAGGTGGCCGATGACATGTAGAGAGGAGATGAAGCAAACAAAATAAAGCAAATTCATATAAAAAAAAACAAGGGCGAGCATATCATGCCGACATGTGCAGGGTATGATTATGCCAGAGAGGCTGCTTCTTGGCATATGATGCGGCTCGCATACCCGAGGGACTGCTATACTGTACCTAGGTATGTCACCAGCTGCCATGACAGGACCCTAGATCCTTACCTAGGTACCTCATCCCGCCTAACAGCCCTGAGCTGCTGCAACCCTCGGACCTGCGCATGAAACGGCCCCGGGCTGCCACTCGCTGTTCTAGCACCCGAATAAGACCCGACTTGCCGTCATTTGCGTCACAGCTTTGCTTACTACATGACTATTTGAGGAACCGGCCCAATCAAGCACAGCTCTAAGACCACGCTTTCGGTGGGTAGCACTGCAGGCTATGAATATAGTTTACCTGCCTGGGTACCTACTTAGCCCAGACTAACGTCCTTCGTAGATGTGTGCCAGACCTGACCTGCTCCGGCATTGACGAGAGCTGCGCCTCCTTGACAAACGTCCCTCTCCAAGACTCCAACCGCCGAGTCCGTGAACATCACCGTACCCTACCGAAAGGGCCAGCCACATACCACAACGTTGCAAGCACCTTTCTCGATTCAATGGCTACAACAAGCTAGCCCTAAGCCCTCGCCGTCCCCCAATGTAAGCGACCCGCACTTGTCCGCCTAGTCACCCTGACGTCGTCATGCCGGTCTCTTTGAGGACAGACATCGCTGACCGTCAACCAGAACGTCGTTCACTCCGCACCCTCAAAATCACACACCATGCCGGCCGACTACAAGTCCGCGGCAGCAGGCCTAGCCGTGCCCCCGTCTCCGGACACCGAGACCCCTTCCGCCGCTTCCGCAGCCGCACAGCTCGCCAACACCTCCAGCCGGGACGAGCACGACGGCGCCCCCTTCCGCGATGACACCGACCACGAAGAGCATCAACGCGCACCCTCACCCCCGTCGTTCGGCCGCGACGAACGCCCGCTCCCGTGGGTCCGCCACAGCGGCGCCGGCAGCAATGCCAACGGCAATACACGGTCCTCCCGCCGGTTGTCGACGCCCTACTCCCTCAACTCGCGCACCTCGGCGACCCGCGACGGCTCTGTCCGCGGCCAGCTCTCGGCACTGGCTTCCTCGTCGGCAAAGACGGCCAACAACCTGTACAGGCAGTCCATAACCATGTATAACGGCCTGACGCCCACGCAGAAGGTCCTATTTATCATCGGCGGGAACCTCCTCGGCGTGCTCACCATCGTCCTGCTCATCTTCTCCCACAAAATCTTCACCCTCCTCGGGCCAGTCGCCATCTCGTGGCGCGAGCTGCCCGCGGGGTGGCTGATCATCTGGGCCGCGACCTTCTTCGTGGCGTTCCCGCCCATGATCGGCTACAGCACGGCGTGCACGGTGGCCGGGTTCGTGTACGGGTTCCCCCTGGGATGGCCGATCGTGGCGACGGCGACGGTGGCCGGGTCGGCGGCGGCGTTCGTGGCGTCGCGGACCGTGCTCAGCGGCTACGTGGACCGGCTGGTCGGCCAGGACAAGCGCTTCGTGGCGCTGGGCCAGGTGCTGCGGCACGACGGCCTCGGGGTGCTGGCGCTGGTGCGCTTCTGCCCGCTCCCCTACAGCCTCAGCAACGGCTTCCTCGCCACCGTGCCCAGCATCCAGCCCCTCAGCTTCGCCATCGCCACCGCCTTCTCCAGTCCCAAGCTGCTGGTCCACGTCTTCATCGGCTCGCGCCTCGCCATGCTGGCGGAGAAGGACATGACCTTCGGCGACCGTCTTGTCAACTACGCCTCCATGCTCGTCGGTGGCCTGGTCGGCATGGGCGTCGGCTACTTCATCTACCGCCGCACCATGGCCAGGGCCGCGGAGCTGGCCAGGGAGGAGGCACAGGCCGGGCGGCCGCTCGGAAGCGGCAGGACGCCGGGCGCAGAGTACGCGGACGACGACATCGGCGAAGGCGGCGAGGACGCGAGGCTCATGGATCCCAACGACGCCGCCGCGCTGATGGTCGACGACGACGACATCTCACTGTGGGATGCCGCGGGCGACAGTCAGTTTGAGGACGAGGACGGGCACGCGAGGTATCGGGATGAGGAGGAGGCTGTCGAGGGCCACGGCAAGGCGAGAGGACCAGGCGGCGCGTAGGCCTAGAGTCAAGAGGTCACCGTCTTTGTGTGCAAGATAGATGTGTTGTCATAGAATTAAAGTGCACAAACGGCACGGACAGTCATGATTTACGAACGAAGCCAATGTATCTCTATCAACGACCACTTTGATATCCGACCACTCCTCCGAGCTTGACACGCACGGGACATAGTTCTCTCAAGTCGGACCATTTCGCTTAGTCGATGGCATCGTCCCGAAGCTTAAACAGCTGCGGCAGGACCTCGTCAGGCCGGGCGCGGAGGGCGTTGTGGTACATGGTGTTTGTCTCGAGCACCCGGATGAGGTTAATCCTACGCGCCGTGTCCCGCGCGAGCTCGGACTCAACGTACATGTCCTCGATGAAGCTGGCGGCGTAGACGGGGACCTGGTTCAGCCGCAGCCGGGACTCGTCGTAGAGATCGTCCCAGCCGTCATGCCCGGCCAGCGCGTCGGCGGCGGGCCTCAGCCTCGCCAGCTCCGGGTAGTCGTCGAACATGAAGGGGAAGATCATCTCGCCCGAGAAGCAGAGCGGGGGCGCCGCCGGCTCGGCGGCGTTGTCGAAGGCTGAGAACTCCGGGTCCAGCCAGCGGAAGTTCTCCAGCTGCTGGCCGACCCGCTGTGCGGCCCAGTCGGATTTGGTGCCCTTCTTGTAACAGTAGATGGCCTCGTGCAGGACAGCGTAGATGGGCGCGGTATCGAACGGGAGGTACGACTCGAACTGTAGGAGGGTGGGCCTCGTCAGGAAACCGAACTGTTCCAGGTCCATGTTCAGTCTCAGGATCATGGAGTGCACGTTGTCGAGGCCGCCGTGCAGTCCGAACATGTGGCCGAGGGTGAGGAGCCGCCTTGCTGACAGGAGCCCTCCACCAGGCAGCCGGACGCCTTTTTCGGGGCGGCTGTGCAGGAAGCCTGCAACCCTCCGCACGGCAAGGACGTCCTCGGGGAATTTCCTATAGTAGGCCATGTTTCTCTCAAAGACCTTCTGGAAGGTGGCCTGGTAGACCTGATCTGGGGTCTTGGAGATGGGCGCGAGGCCGCCGGTCATAAAGACCTCATTGAGCCCCTCGGGGTGCTGGGAGAGGTAGCTGAGGCAGACGAAGCCGCCAAAGGACTGGCCGAAGATGGACCACTTCCTCTTGCTCTCATCGAAGCTATCGGTCAGGCATTTGCGGACGGCCTCACAGTCCCGCACATTGTCGACCTGACGGAAGAACTTGAGGTACTCAAACTGCTCCTCAGAAGAGGCGTCTGGCGTAGGAGCGGTGTCGGCAGTGACTGGAGTGCTGAGCCCGACTCCTCTGTAGTCGAGGAAGAGGATCTGGTAGCCTCTGTTGAGGAGGAAACGGGTCAAGGAAGAGTCCTGGGGCTCAGGATTGCCAAAACCAGGACCACCCTGCAGGAAGACAAACCATGGGCGGTTCAGGGACGACTGGAATTGCGACTGTTGAGGGTTGATGGGCACCTCATACTTGGTAGCTCCCCTGGCGAAGAGCTGGATGTGTTTGCCGGAGGGGTTCCTGTAGTCTAATGGCACCGAGAACAAGTACTCGGTCACCAGTAGGGCCCCTGGGTCGAGAATTTGTCATCAGCATTGTACATCACAGTTCATAAGGATACCATTGTGTACTGTACTGCCTGCCATGCTGTTGGAAAGTAGATGGTGGCGATGCTAGATCCCCCGTTGGCCGGTTGTTTCGATGGTCTGCAGCACTCACCTGGGACGACGTGCCTCACAAAGCTCTTGAGCTTGGCTTTTGGAATCTCAAGCGCCATGACGCAAGATTAAGTGCAACACAGACTATATACACACGCGGGCCAGGAGCTGGCAAAGAGCGAGGGACGAACGGTGGGTTGCTGTAAGAGGGCACAGCTGGGGTCCACTCGTCTCTCATGCACCGCACAGCACCGCGATGTCTGTTTATCTGCTACACGAGATGGGCTGGAAAGGAATCTCTGAGGACACAGGTCGAGCGGAAAACTAAGCGAGGGCACGTTATAGACCCAGCACCGGGCGAGAAGGAGAAGTGTATCCCCACAGGTGTATGGTCTGGGCTGGAATCGTCGTCGTCGTCGCCCGCTGCTGCCATCCCCGTCGTTAGCCTGGGGTGCATATCGACCCGTTGACAGGTGATAACGGCCTGCGGGGTACTGTAAGATACCTGAATCACAGGCAGATCAGCAGACCCTCAGGCCCCAGACATCCCACCTAACCACCTAGCGGCAACGGTACTTAGGTACGGCCTCGGGTACCTAGGTAGGCGGGTCTCCCGGCATCGGCGGGTACGAAATCTCCGGCCTGGATAAAAAGGCAAATCTCGTTCACTTGCGATTTCTTTCACCTGCCTCATCACCAATCTCTTTCCCTCCTCTGCCCAACGACACCCGTCGCTCTTTCACTGAGCAAAAGCTCAGGATATCAGCTGCAGGGCCAGATGTAAGGCAACACGTCGGCCGCCCCGGATTCGCGTCCGCATCCGCATCATGGCCGTGGACTCGCCCCAACTGATTCAAACCTTGATTGAATCCTTCAACGCCCTCGCCGACGAGGTGCAGAACCTCGTTGACAGGAAGACTATTTTGGAGCACAAGCTTCGGTATGCCCATGAACAGGTCGGTGATTTTTGTTTCTTCTTCGTTTTCCTTTGCCTACGTGATGATACTTCATAGCTCTAGATCTGCAAGTCACCATTTTGGCGAGCGTGTAGACAACCTTTACCACTTATCTGATATTTCCCTTGGCCCCCACCTAACAAACAAACCCTCTGATTTGCCGCCGGCTCGGCGTGGGGCACCCAAACATGCTGACCAATGTCGCACCTGCAACAGTACCAGCTTCTCGCCGACAAATACGCTCCGGCTGCTCCTCACATTGCCGAAACTCTGGCAAAGCTGCAACTACCTCCCAGCCCGACACTGACAACTTCAAACCACGTCCCCCTCCCCAAGCGCCACCAGTCCGACAGCTCCCAGGCCGAGCTGGCTCTATTCATCCGCGAAGGCAAAAAGGTGGCCCGGCAGCTGGCAATGGTGACGGATGCGAGCAAGGAAAGCGGGTCCAGTCGCGAGACCTTCTCCACCAACATGACCTCGCAGTCAACCTTCCTGGAGAGAGACTTCACGGTCGAGGGCAAGAAGGGTCATCTGGGCTGTCCATTCTCGGCAATGAACAAGGACGCCGTCGAGCGAGTTGAGGTAGATGATGATGATGTTGATGATCATGATGCGAATTACAATGAGAATACCGACCCTACACCACACCATTCCAAAGACCCGATATGTGCGGCAATGTTCGAGGAGAGCATGTCGGCCCCGGCGCCTAATACTTCGGCTTCGAAGTGTCCCATCAGATATCTCGATCAGCACTCCCCCGAAGAAATTGCCCGCTATGTCGAGACCCACAAGCATGAGTTGCCGCGGAGCCACGAGGTTTGTCTCAAGAGAAACCAGAAGAACGAGGAGCAGATAAGGAAGCTCGACGCCAAGTACGGCAACCTCGTCTCCATGATTACAGACCTCAGTCACCTCCACGCCCCCATGCTGCCCGAGTCCCAGGTTGAGGCTCAAGCTGAAGCCGAGGCCGACCGGGCTTCGAACCGCCGAGTCAGTGATTGGGCCCAGAATGTGAGCTCTAGTACCGCGGACGGCCTGGTCGAGGAAACTGTCAAGGATGGGGATGGCGAAGTGCCTACAGCCGAAGACTATCTCGACCGGACTGGTCATTTCGAACGGCCTCTGAAGGAGATCCGAGTGGGCGAGTCGCCCAGCAGGCCATGGGGCATCTCGGTCCCTTTCCCACCAGATGAACCCGTGGAGCGGCCTACTTCCCCTCCTGCGCCTGTTCGTATGCCTTCGCCGAGCCCAGCCCCAGCGCCCAAGGCGCCTGAGGCTCGACCCTCCAAGTGTCCGTTTGACCACACCAAGATGAAGAAATTAGACGGGCCTGGCCTGGCCGAGTTTCCGAAAATGGAGGAGATCCAAAGCCCTCCACGGCCCACCGCTCATAAGCCGGCTGCGAGTCAGCCTTTCACTACGCCCCTGAAGCATACACAGCCTTCAGTTCCAGATAGTCCTCCTCCGTCTAATCAGCCTGCCTTTATCAACACGACGGAGATCGCAAAGACATCCGCGGTTGGCGGCTCGGCCCCCCAGATGGTCTTCAACGGCCCGGTGTTCATCGGGTATCCCATGGAGCAAGCGATTCAGTTCATGCAGCATTTCCAGCGGCAGTCATGATGGATTTCTTTTCCTATTCTTTTTATGTGTTCTATCTCAGCGAGCGAGGGCGTTTTTGATGGTTTGGTACAAGTGGCATGGCGTTGGATTGATTTCAGATGGACATGGACTGGATGGCAAGGCAGATCATAAATCCGAGGACTACGGAGAGGCTGTGATCCTCTACATGGCGCGCATTGAGAATGAGAGCCGACATCCGCCGAGCACTCACGGATCATATATCAGATGTGGAAACGAGAATGATAATCGTCTCACTTAATTAATAGCATGATTTTGAAGGCGTTCCACCCGGCTGTCCATCTTCTTGATTGCTGTTCAGAAGCGGGCGTAGCCTACCAAACGATGGTACACAGGGAGGGGGCAACAGCATCGCCATCCCCATCGTCTCGCCAGCCACGCATGAGGTTGGACAGGACCGTACATCCTGGACCCTCCCAGCGCCGGTACGACCTCGGCGTGGTCCTGAAATGCCGTCTGTATCACGTATGACGACCTTGGCGGCGCCTCGTGGGGCATCACAAGTTGCCAGTGGCGACGCCCCCGCTGTCTCATCCCCCTCAAGCAGCAGCCTCACAGCTTGAACGATCCTTCCACCGCTCTTGAGCTGGCAGCTCTTTGCGACAATCCTGCTTCCCGACCGAAGCGAGGTAGCACAAGGAGGATCAGAGCTGGCCACATTCGCTCCTTGATAGATACGCCATGGACAATTTGCAACGTGGCATTGGGCCCGATAACACGGCTCAGGGTTGCCTGGACTGATTGATATTCACCTTGCCTTTATTAAAGTATGTGCGTGTCATTCATTGTACATCTCAGAACTAATTCTGCAGAGATATCCCTTTCTCTATATAGGAATCTTGGGTGCAACGCTCTTCCAGAAATCACACCGCCCCTTGAACTGCGTGAGCTCGAGCTGGGCGAAGCCGGCAGAATTGATGTTGAATTCTTTCCCTGAGGACAGCAGTGGCGGCACGCCGGCCTCGTCCGAGCCAGTCAATTTCAGCTCGTTCGGGTCGGACGTCATGAAGAAGGAGGCGAACGCCCCGGCGTAGCCCTTGTAGTGGAGCGGGTCAGACACCTGCGCAGCGTTGACTTGGTTCCACTGGGTTTGAGTGATGGCTGTGTCAGTGTGCTTGCTTTTTCAAGGTGATATATTGGGACGCAGGACTCACATATATGGTATCGCTGCCGTGCTTGGCTGGGGAGATGGAGTACTCCCCCAGGTAGTTTCCCTCCGGGGCCGCGCCGGCCAGCCAGTACGCCGGGCAGGCCAGGACGGTGTCCCTGTATACCAGCCCTGCGCGCGTGTAAGAGCCGTTGTAGCTGGGGACGGCCTCGGCGGTGCCCGACTCCGGGTATAACGACCTCACCTCGTCCAGCTCTTCCCGGGACAGGCCGGGCAGGAACCCCGCGAGCCAGCTGTCAAAGCTCGCCGTGCTAGAGTTGAAGGGCGGCGTTCCGGTGTCCTGGACGCTGGCGAGGCCCGGAGGAATAAAGTTCTCGCCCTCGTGGGTGTTATACATGCCCCACCCATACTCCATGTTGACCTCGCCCGCCGCCGCGGCCTCGCTCAGCGTCTTGGTCAGGAACTTCCCATCGATCACGGGCGCCCACGTGTAGCTGCTCGAGTTGTACGTGTGGCTTGCGGCGACGGCGAGCGACGCGTTCCGGAGCACCTGCAGGTCCGCCTCCTTCAGGCACGCCAGGCTCCCGGCGCCCGTCCCGCACCCCGCGAGCGACGAGAACATGTCGTAGACGGCCTGCGCCTCGGGGCCGTCGCCGCCGTACGTCTTGGGCCAGAACGGGCTGCTCGCCAGCGCCCTGCTGAACAGCCGCGGCCGGTCTGCTGCCCCGGCGCGCGCGATGGACTGTGCTACGACCGACCCGCCGCCCGCCGACTGGCCCCAGATGGAGATTGAGTCGGGGTCGCCGCCGAAGCTGCTGGCGTGCTTATTTGCCCACCGGATGGCGGCGTCCTGATCGAGCAGGCCTGGGTTGAGGTCCGACCCGGCGTCCCCGGAGACCTCGCTGCCGGGCAGGAAGCCGAAGGCGTTGGTGCGGTAGTTGGGGTACACAAAAACCAGGTCCGTCTCGGACGAGACGTTCAAGATCGGGTACGCCGGGGGCGGGATGGTGAAGTACGCGCTGCCCTGTATGAATGCGCCGCCGTAGAAGACGACGACGACGGGGCGGAGGGGCTGGCCCTTCGTCCACGGTCGTGAGTACAGGCCCAGGTATAGGCAGTCCTCGGAGCCGTTGACGGTGCGCTGGACGCACATGTCGAAGGGCTGGCTGGAGTTGAAGGTGCCGTTCGTGATGGGGAGCGGCGGCTGCGGGCCCCGGAACCTGAGGTCGCCCACCGGCGGCTGGGCGAACGGGATCTTCTGCCAGTACGAGATGTTGTACCTCGCCGAGTAGGCGCCTTCGAAGGTGCCATAGTCGAGCTCGGCGACGAGGTCCTGGGCCACGGCACCTGTCGCGAGGAGCCCTGACAGCAGGAGGAGGACTGTCACGAGGAAGGAGGTCATCCTGGCGGCTGGGGCAGTGAGTGAAGACGGCGACTGTCGTCACTCCCACGGATGGAAGGGTCCTCCATCATGGTCCAGGGTGGCTATTGCCTTCTTATTGATTCCGTTCGGATAGGCCTTCCGGGTGAGCGGCTCATCTAGTCAGGAACGTCAACTAGATAACCCGAGCGTGTGGAAAGCAGCGTCACTAGTGGACATGTAACCATGGCGGGAACGGAATCGTGGTCACATCGGCCGAGTTGTCCATGATCGTTGTATTGTCGACAGTGGGGATTTCCTCCGCACTTTTGGTGTTATTAGGCTAGAATCCGGGGATTGTGGGGAACAGACCAGTCTAGTAGTAACAGTACAAGGGAAACCGATCCAGAACAGAGGCACGGTCAACTAATAATCCATTTAGTAGGGGTCACTGTTCCACCAATTGGCTACCTAGTCATGATGAATGACGAGTCACGTTCAGGGGTTCATGGTGCTGCTTTACAGGCAGAGCGATGTTGCTCGGTATTTGTCTCCAATGATAGCCCGAGTGGTATAAACGACGAAGCACCGCTTGACCCGTTTCCATTCACTTTCGACAGCTCCGTTGACAAAACACTACAAAATTGGCTTTCATCAATCGTGCCCGTACTATCACGATACGGGGATCCTTGACCCTGCCCTCGGCCAAAAAGCAATGCTTAACAACCCCAGATGAAAGACAGTCATGCCTCGCACGACGATCTTGAAGCCAGCAACAGCGAGGACCGGCTTTGAGAAGAGCCCGCTGCAAGAGGCTCCTTGTGTGCTGGCATCCGACTCTCCGAACCGCAGGGCAACCCACGCCCTAATATCTCACGCCCCTCGGAAAAGGTCGAGGATAGATCTGGTGATCAAAAGGTCGTCCCTGCGGCACAGTCCAGGCGGCCCTCTCCATGCTTGGTAGGTGAGAGCCGTGGACGTCTTCGTCCCTCCTGATGGACGTCTCCTTCAGCATCAGCGTGGCAACCTCCGGGTTAGCCAGCAGGAATGCCCCCGTCTCCTCCGGAGCCGTCTTCCACAAGGTCGGCTGCAGGAACCCAACCCTCGCAAACACCATCCTCAGCAGCGGGTCTTCGTCGCCCACGCCGTCGTAGATCTTCCGGCAGAGCCTGAGCACCTCAATCTGGGCCGCATCTAGACCCGCACTCTCCAGCTGATCAATAGTCACCCTCGAGATCTTGTCCTTGAAGCCGTCGAGCATATACCTGTCCGCACAGACGTAGACATCGATGTTCAGCTCGTAAGCGATCAGCCATGTTCGCATGTCCTCGCCCTTGATACGAGCCTCCGTGTCGGATGGGGACGTTGCTATCGGTGGTGGTGACCCTGGCCGGGGAGGCATAGGTGCGCCGTCCGGGCCCCGCCTCCGATGATGCTGGTTCCTCCTCGACCTGTCTCGCCCGTTCATCACGACACCTGGTGGGTAGCCCGGCGGGACGACAGGAGGGGGGAATCGTGGTGCCGCGCAAGCCCAGCACCTGTGAAATCTGTTGTCAGCTATCGCCACAGCATGAATAGTCATTTCATATTCCATTCGACGGGAACGTTCACTTCTGCGCGTATACCATCTCACGAGCCGTAGCCAACCGTGGGCTTTGAGAAAGCCCGTAAGATAGCTCGTCAGGCAAGAACCCCTGCAATCAAAGGTGTGGATCGTGTTGAGAGGCTACTTACGGTGGGCCATGAGAATTAACACATCGTGGACATATGCAGTCTGGACGATGCGCCCCTGGATGTTTTTGACGAAGGCGCTCAAGTTGCCTCTCCCGTCGGCGGCGACGGCGCTCCTGGCGCCTTCGTGACTGGGCACTAGAATCACTGTGCCAGCTGAGCCCATCCGAGTCCGAGTCTGAATGGGCAGTGTCGTTGGCCAAGTCCTTCCCTTTGCCCTTATCTGGGTCCGGTACCAAGACGGTCGACAGCGGCTTGGTTGGTAAGTATCGCTCTTCGTAGAGATATGCGACCAGAAAGTGGAAGATCGCGGGGTCTTCTTCTGGCAAGTCGAGGGACTGCGCCTCCGCCTCGAGGAAGTTGCCCAGCAGCGCTTTGCGGAACCATTCGGCTTTCAGAAGGATGCTCTTGTGCACCTGACTCCGTGTGAGCACAATTTCACTCAGTTTCGAAGTAGGGTTCCCGAGCCCACCTGGAAAATCTCCTGATGTGGTGGAGTGCCGACGCGAAGAGGGATAACAGCGGAGCTGTATCGACTGTGGCGGGCTTGTCAATCGCGGAATGGGACTTGGACATGTCGATGTCGAGTGACACAGACAACGGGGAGTGCTTGACCACAGGATCGGACATGACGAGAGATAGGTGTCTTACCCGTCGCTCGTAGAAAGCCACAAGTCTTGGCTTGGATCTAACACCTCCTTGCGGTCCAGATCATCCGGCAGAATGTCCAACACAACAATGCCTGGGGTGTTGACCGATGGCGCGCGCATCGCTTCGCCGAGTGTCCTCTGGGAGTTTCCCTCGCCGTTGGTCCTAGAGGACGAAGCCATGTCCGGCCTTGTATGTTGTCGTCACGGTGTGAGTTGTCGATGCTTTGGGAAAAGACCGCCTTTAGATTCATAGGCCCTATTTCGACAGGAAAAGGAAGTGGGGGTTGATGGCAGCCTGCGCAGGAATCCCTGGGAGCAGGCTGAAAGATATATATGATTTACGCGAGCCATACGAGCCAAAGGCGGCCGTGCCTAAGCAATCAGCAGTAGGCTGAGACGCAGCAGGTGAAGAGGGTGTGGTGGTAGAACACGGAGCTAGCCAGGCAGCCCACACCGAATCACTGTCGGATGACATGCATGCGGACGAGATCCTATTGGCATGGGACGGTAGAAAAATGCGCGGATTGTACGATCGATGTCGCTCTGCATTCATTGTGTGTCTGGTATCCCTTCGGACGGGCTTCAGGCTCATGTATCAACCCAAACTTATTTCGCACCCCTCTTAAGTATGAGCCAGAGCCCTGCCCCGGACAATTCAAAGGCCTGCTTATCAATCAGCCAAAATCGATGGCTCGAAGACGTACTTCCTACGAGCTCTGGATGCATGAGAGGCACCGAGAGACTGCGGCGCGGGGGCGATTCGATTCGACTTCGTCCGGTCTGCTGAAGCTGAGCCGGCTGGTGCGTACGGCCGGTCACCAGAGATGAAAACCTCTTGTCGTCTGTGTAACCGACCAGGCACACTGACCTTGGAGCTGCATGTTTTTTGATTAACTCCGCATGGCACAAATCCTGCCCAGGCCTGCATGCAGCCACTTTCTTGCCGCCGCTTGGGAAGGTTGGGGTCACGCTGACTGGATGGTTGGACCAAACGTGTGGGTGGTGTGGCAGCGCGGGACCACCGAGGTTGGACAAGTTGAGACCGACCCCATAGGGCCACTGCTACCATGTCTTGAAGGGATATGGGGAGAATGATGCCTTTACGTTGCAAGCGAGTCCATCGACAGGGTCCTGTAACCGAATCGAGATGCCGTCAATCAATACTTTGCACGATTCCAACGATCAACTCCCAGATTAATGGAGCACACGGAGCAGAGGAATTTGGATGGTCCTCATGTCAAAATTGTGCCCAATTCATCAACCACGGGCATCTCGTCGTGACTGTCCAATCTCCTGCCCGGGGCGGCGGCCATCTCCGCGTGTCACTCGGCCCCGCCAGTGAAGGTACGAGAAACACGCGGCCTTCTCTCAAGAAATGCCCTGGTGTAATTGGTAGTCTCGATTGCCCTTTGCCACACTGTTGTCTAAACGGGCACATTGTTTGCCTTGGCCAACCTCGAACTCAGGGTCACCAAAGGCGAAAGCTGGAGTAAAGGAGTATTGGTCGAATATGCTGCTTTTGGCAGCATTATTCGAGATGGAATTTGCGGTCAGGCTCTCGAAAGAGAAATTGGGATCTTCATCGCAATGTTTCCCAGTGACGTGAATTGCCTCTGGTCAGCTCGGTTGCTGGAGCTGAACAGGTCTTTGAGAGGCTCCTATCACTCTTCCATGATTCCGAGGGCATCGTTACCCACAGAGGGACCTCATGAACTTTGCTCGACTCTTTGATACCAGCATCACCGCCGTCTCATTCGGTGTCTGCTACTCCTCGTCCATGTCTTGCTGCATCTCGATCTCTGCAATCATAGTCAGCAAAACGGCTCAGTTGCAAGCACACACACAAGTTACTCACCCCAGAGCCTGTTCGCCGATTTAGAGATCACCTGCGCCTTCAGAAGCAACTTCTCCTTGTACTTTTGCTCATCCTTGGCCTCCAGACGGATCTTGTTCGGCTGCGCTTGCAGGAGCACAGGCACAAGCTCCTGTGGGTCGGCATTCGCTACCGCAGCGACATTTCGGAAGCCATTGTCCCAAAAGACGCGTGCGGTCCGGCTCTTGATAAAGGTGATCTTCGCCAGGGCCAGCAGGTCAAACTTGGCTCCGGCCTTCAGTCGGTCTGAAAAGTGATCCAAAGCAGCTGCCATGACTCCCCACCCCATTTGCTCGCAGAACTTGATCATGCCGGCGGCGAAGCCTTGACAGGACTGTGCCAGTGTCTGAACGGTTCCTCGTGGCATGGTATATTTTTGCGCCACGCGGTGTACGGGCATCTCATTGCACAGATCGCGTAACTGAAGAGCGAGATAAAAGCGGTGGTAGACACGGGCGACTTCCTTCTCCGCGGTTGTTTCTGTTTTCATCGCCCCTCCACGCATCCTACACATGTCAGTAAAGGTCTCCCCGGTGAGTGATTCGAAGACTCACATTCTGTTAATCTCGGTAGGTTTCAAGCCAAGGAAGCTGAGGACCCTCAGTCCGCTCTCATCCAGGCTCTCCATCTCGTTTGCATAGATTTTCCAATTGATATTGACCGACATTTCCTGGACAGGCGTGAAGGTATAGAGAATGTGCATTTCGCCATCCATGACAAAAGCTTGAAGAGCCCTCTTCAGCTCATTGTGTATGAATACTCCGTCGTCTGGGTCAAGAGATGAAGTTACAATCGCTTTACCCAGCTGTGTGGCCTCGAAGCTTGAGAACGGGTCGATTGAGATGAAGCCCCTGGCTTGCAGATCTGAGAGACTGGCTTCAACGATCTCATTGATTTTCACAATGTCAGTGGACTGGTAGAGCAGCGTCTTTCGAACAAACTCATCCAGCGAGTCACGACTAGTAGCCAGCCGTACCGCTATTGCTTCAAGCAGCGCCCTTTGAATACGGTGTTTGTCGCTCGTGAGACAACTCGTGAGCTGGGGCAGTTCTGCTTGCATGAGCTCGGTTACTTCCTCGAGGTCTTTCTGGCGACAGCAGAGATACGTCTCTCCAATCTCGTCCTTGCCTTTCCGTCCGGCACGGCCTCTCATCTGGCGGAGCATGGACGGTCCAACAATATCGCGGCCCATGCGTGCATTGTGTAGGATGACCCGCCTCGCTGGGAGGTTTATGCCGGCTGCAAGAGAGCAAGTGGCTACGCAAACTTTGATGGTGCCAGAATCGTAGGCCTTCGCGATGAGATCACGCTCTTCCGTAGTGAGCCCTGCATGATGAAAGGCAACGCCATTGGTGATCGTCTGCTCAAGGGTCGGGTCAAGCCCGCCTGGCAGGCTTCTGAGATCACCGAGTAAGTCTGTTCGTTTCTCTTGTATGTCCGTGTCCCACTCATGGAGAGGCGGCATCACCCGACTGATGATGAGCGCATCCGACTCGCAGCCCGCGCGGCTACTTGCAAATACCAGCACACCATATCCAGCACGCGCCGTTTCGCTCGCCAGGGCAACGACCGCATTGAGAACAGGGTCCTGCAGTTCCTTGGCATCCGATGCCGCTATCGTCCCTATCGCAGTGGATGGAGCCTGGGAGACCTGCGTCCCGTTTGCCTGGGTTGCGGCGGCCTTGATCAGTCGGCTGGTAGTCCCGGCAGCGTAGATTCGGCTGTCGTAGACGAGGTGCTCCTCGATCGGGACCGGCCTGTACTGGGTCTCGTAAAAGTGACCCTGGAGCCATGTCGCCAATAGCTTGATGTTTGTCAGTGTCGCACTCATGCCAATAATCTGCACGGCATGATCGTCGAGAGATAGAAGCTTCGTGGCCATGAGTTCCAACAGGTAGCCCCGGTGATCGTCGTCGACCATGTGAAGCTCGTCAAGAACTACAACTTTCAGACTGGTGATTGAGCCATCGTTAATGGCCGTATTCACGAGGGAGTTTGCCTTCTCAATGGTGCAAACGCCGACATCAAAGTCAGCCCACGTCTGCTTGATCTTGCTGCCGCCGAAGAATCCAACAATTCTGACCGTGTCCTCATCGGACCGTTTACGCCAGAACTTCTGGTCAGATTCTTGGATGGGTCCAGTGATAGATTCTCTGGAAATACCATTGACCAGTTTCCTCAGCCATCCAATTTTCTCCTGGACGAGCGCCACGTAAGGCAGCACGAGGATTGCTTTGGCCTCCCGGTCCTCCAAGACCCTTTTCAACATCAACACATCTGCAACCAGAGACTTGCCTCCGCCCGTAGGTGCGCTATAGACCAGGTTCTTCTCGCCTTTGAGAAGTCCTGGCCCCATGAGGCACTGCTTTTGCCAAGGATAGATGCTGTATATGCCAAGGGCCTCGAAGTTGGCAACCAGAGGGTTGGGGATTCTGTAGGCAGGATGTGACAGCTTCAGCAACGCATCGTGAGCTGGAGTTGGTGTAGCCGGGAAAGCTCTTCTCTGGGAGTATTCAGACAGGCCATTAATTGTGCCGCTCTGGGAAATTTGTGGTAGATGTCTTGTTATCTGGCTTGCAGCAAGTGATGGCAGGCCCTTGGATAGAGTAGCGGCAGACTGAAATGGAGCGATGCGCTTAACGGATGGTGGAGTGTAGCCAACATCACCGTTTTTGGAAGCATCAATCTGGCGCTTCTGACCATGGATCGCTGTTGTTTGGTATTCGGCCTGGTGTTCTCTGGCCGCTTGCAATGTTGTTTTGTGCCGTATACCATTATTGTTAGCCATGATCACTGTGGACCAGGCCTATTCTCAGAGTCAAGGAGTAGGGGCAGCATCAGAAATGCGGCGTTATTACTCATATTTGAGCTTGTGTCTGCAGGTTCATTGCTGTTTTCCTACCCAAGGAATCGATACTCGGCGCAATGGCGCCGACGATGGATGGCAACGGTGTATATGCAATGAGCGAGTCACCTGCACTGGGTGGGCTTCTGAGTTGCGAAAATGGTGGCATTTATAGAACTCCTAGTGATTGGGAAGCGCAAAGCGATGCACGCAATAGTACAGACGGGGCCTGGAAAAGGAAGAACATGGTCCCTCTGGCGGCAGCGATGATGCTGAACCAGGGCGTGTGGAATCTGATGTCGACTTAGGTAAGCTGCAGGGAGGGTGGATGCCTCTGGATCCTAGTTTGCCGGGCCTGCCTAACAATGACAAGATTCCAACATGGGGTGCCCAGGGTGGTCTGGCTGATGTGGTGGGAGGAGCAAGAAAGGTTGCCCAGGCTCCGCGGTGCAGGGTGCAGGGTGGAGGGGTGGCGCATGGGGGGACAAGGTTCTTGGCCGACACGTGCACATCTGCCTGTGCCTGTGCCTGTGCCTGCACCTGCGGCAGCCGCCCGCCGGGCCAGTCCAGTCCATCCAGGCCACTGCCCCCAAGACCCCCAGACTCTCAGACCCCCCTCTGACCACCTCCCCTCCCCCCTCCCCCCTTCCTCTTCCCCAAGCTGATTGACTGAGAGTGATTGATTGATCTTGACCGACCGATGAGTGAGAAGCGCACTGCGGCTGCACTTGGGGCTGCGGCTGGAATCTGCCAATCTGCCAAATCTGGGATGCAAATTTTCCACAAAGGGCAGCCACCCCCGCAATTGGTCAGGAAGCTCCGGGAAGGTGGATCCCCCGCCCTTGCCCCGATGTTTTGTGCTTTGCTCCCCTGCCGTCCAGTCCATACGTATCCTCCTGTTTTGTTCTACCGGTACCTTTCCACCCGCTCGCTACTTTTATTAGCCTTGTGAGGCCAGGGCGGCCGAGAGCCCCGACCCGCGGGTCATCTCGAAACGTCATGTCATGTTTAAGAAATTCACACATCCTCACTTCCTCGAGATTTGCAGCCCTGTTGCTGAGTTCGCCACTTTCTGCAATGACTTTGTATGGTATGGAGAGGATTTTTTTGTTCCCAGCGATACGAGATTGGCGTGATGATGTTCCCGTCACTCAAGGTCATGTCGTTTGATCAGTCATGGCCCCGTGCATTGCAGGCCGACATCACCGGCCCTGGGCTGCGAAACCCTGAACGGCAGGCTCTCCCCTGTGACGAAGCCCCGATGGTGCTAACCTGAAGTTATTCTTGTGGCCGTTGCATTCCTCAATCCTCCTTTCTCTGCGCGCCTGCTTCTTACACGTATTACTGCAGCTGGGTGCCTTCCACTAGCACCGCCATGGATCCTCCGCAGTATTTGGATTTGCATGCCCCACGACTACCACCACACCATTATCATTTGTTGCCATGCTGGAGAAGTCTCCTCTCATGGCCTTGACCATACTGCCGGGCTAGGTACTGGTATTGCATGGCACCTACCTCGGTGCTTAGATAGTGCCCAGCTGGTCATTGGCTTCACCACCATTCTGGCTTCGAGGCTTGCTCAACGCGCGAGCTTATCCTTCCGAACAAGCCAGCAGGACCAGTCTGGGAGTCGGCACGTCATGGAATATTCGCCCGTATAACTTGGTCAAGGCGGACTGGATATGATTGCTACATTTGGTCCCTTTCTCATGCCCATCATATCCGGTGCATGTAGAGGGTGGGACCACTACTGTGAAGGCGCAGCAATGCTCTCCCAGAGGCTTGACGGCTTCCGGGCGGAAGGCTCCCCGGACTTGTATGCCTAGGTTGCCTGGCTTTCCGCGACTCCCGCGGTGGTGCTCTCACGAGAAACAGCTTTGGGGCATGCCCTGGGGTTCGGTGAGGGAACACATGATAGTAGCACAACGTGTGCGGTGGGTAGGTGGCGCTGCTAGTCACGGGGCGTTAGGCCCAGTAGCTTGACCCGTCTGGCCCGTCACGGCTGATCGCTGCAGACGGCGTCATCTCTAGCCTAGAGGACACATGAGACAATGGCCCAGGATCGCCAACTGACAGCGGCTCATCAGGCGCGCTCCAAGTCCACCTCCAGTGTCCCCACGGGCTGCCGACAAGCACTGCCTTGAACGGCGTTGGGTGTCGGCCCTGACCCAGGCCACCATGCTGAGTCAGGCGAGCACGACTACTCTCGCGATGTCGGCCCTTCGCTCTTGAATTTGTGCATCTTTTGTCGGTGAGCAAGCAGCAGTCCATCGACTACCTGCGCTTCCCCAGACGGAGCCCAATGAAGCCCTAAAGCTTGACCGGTCCGGCTTAGCATTTTGATATCCGGCGGCTGTGTGTGGTTGGAACTTGGAACCATGGGTCCGTTGGCAAGCAGCGTGGCAGCGGCCAGCCACCCCAGGCTGCCAAGCGATGACCAGTGGCCGGTTTGACCTTTGAAACAAAGCCTGCCGTCCATCCAGTGCCAGTCCAAAAATAATTGCAAGTCCGCCATGAACAAGATGCTCAGGTGAATATCCTACCTACTCTGGTACAGGTCGGGAAGCGTGCTGCTTCTTTTCTCTTCTCCCTGTGTGTTGGGCGGGAAGGGCGGCGCTTCTACTAAAGCGGGTGTAGCGATAGTGCGGCATCCCGAGACCCGATCTGTCGTGGGAGGCGAATCTGTGCGGGAGCAAAATGACCTTCGAGGCTGCTGCGCAGGAGGGAGGGCATGCAAAGCGAACCCCTCTCTACAGTGGTTAATAAGGGGCTGCCGCAACGACGTGCCCTCTCATCCTCAGCCCCGGTCATCCTTCTAACAATGCGGACTGGGGCAGTCTCACCTGTGTCATCGGACTCATCTATGAGAAGCGCGAATCCTGTCCTCACATTGCTTTCGACTATCGTCTATGGTCTGGCCTCTGCACGCTTCTGATGTCTCTCATCGTCGCTGGGCTCGAGCTGGGAGACACCAAATTGGATGCCAGGCTCCGGCACAAGGCCAGGCAGGTCAGAAGTGCAGGTTGAGGTCGAAAGGCGACAAGGGCTGCCTTGGGGGCCTTGGCGACCACATTGAACATTTGAAATCTAGCGAGCGAGCTCGAGCCCTGGCTCCTGTGGGTAACGGGGTGGCGATCCCGGCGCCGTTGACGACACGACAGCATCGCAGTGCCGGGCTTCGTGCGTGAGTCCAGCGACATCGCTCATCAATTCTTGAAAGCCCTGAACCCGGAGTCTTGGTATTTTTGCCCGATGGTAGATAGTTCAAGATGCAGAGGCAGGCATTTACAAGCACAATACCGTCAAGGCGAGCGCCGTGTGGAGAGACTCGATCGGTACGGAAGGCCGTGGTTGGACATGACACGCTAACCCGAATGGATTCTCAACTTTGACTTGTGTGGGTGGGCTAGCCCAATCATTAGCAACCGTGATCCACGCGATTGCGTGCATGCAAAAGCTTGGGGGAGCGTTAGGACAGTGGGAGCTGCGTGGATCTGCCTCTGTTCCGAGAACTTTGGCCGCGGTGTTTCATGCCCAGCGGCACAACTACATGTATATCAGCCAGACAGGGGATTCGGGTGGACAGTGTGAGAAGATGAGATGAGATCAGGGCGTTGCCGTAGTGTAGGTGTAGTGCACGGGGCCGACCTGAGGATCGTGACGATGGGAGGCGCGGGCCAAGTTGGCCGAGCTGTCGAGCTCCAGATCCGAAGTGAAGTCTGTCTGGATGCTACTGCAGTCTGGACAGTTGACTGGTTGGTACGCTGCATATCTGGCTGCTGCCGATGGGCGGGCAGAGTGTGAGTGCGCGGGTGAGCGACACAGCGAGTCGGAACCCCCCCCCCCCCAATGTATCTGGTGCCACGCAGTTCCTCCTCGCCCACAGACTAGCTGCTGGCATCCCGCCAGATACCCAGGTAGTTCTGTGCACGAGTTAGCAGAGCATAATGAGGTTTCCGAGGGTCATATGTACCACGGTGCCGTGGCTAGATTTGCCCGTCTGCCGGCGAGTCAAAACACTCGCATGCGTCAACCGTCGGGCTGTCGAGTGGAGTGCCTAGACGCAGAGGAGCAGCACCAGTGAGACCTCAACATGCATCTTGAAGCCAACCTGGTCGGGGTTTGCGATGTTCTCGCACCAAGACCTCACCTTGCCTCGCCTCTCATCTCACCCACAGTTCAGTACTGAATGCTGCTGCAGCAGCAGCATGCAGCCTGAAGCCGGGCTGGGCTGGTGAGGGAGGATGCCGAAGTTACCTGGGGCGGGTCCACTTTATCTGGCCAAGTAGAGGTGAGGTATCCGGTACCTCCGCACCCAGGTACCCAGGCACGGCTGGCACATTCGTTTCTGCGCGTGCAGGTGAGATCTCGGCCGTCCCAGCCAGATGGGCAAGATGGGCAGACGGCGCCAGACGAGAGGCGACGAGAGGCGGCGCCGGGCCAGCACGCCCACCATCCTTGCCCGTCAGAGACCCGCGAGGGCCACCTTGAGCCTACCCACCCAAGGTGGCAGATATGTTTGGTGACCCCAAGCCTCGTTCAAGGTCACCATCACGGGGGACGAGTACCAGCTTCGCTGCTTCGGTGTCGGCATCAAGTGAGGAGGCCCCAGATCTCCATGTGGCATTTGGTCAGTCGAGAGACAGGCCTGGCGATTGCGACTGCAACTGCGACTGCAGGAGCCTCAGACTCGTTGGGACCCTGGTGGTTCGTTATATCCGGACATGGTTGGACGTCCTGCTGAATGCAACGACATGTCGTCGAAGTGGCCCAACGCAGGAAGCCCAGTCTAGGTTTGAGCAAAGCCGGAGAAGTCGCGTCTACATGGGCTGTACTTTGCAGACCCCTGCCGGCTAGGGTGGGCTTGGTGCAGCGGAGGCGTCACGGCCTTCGTCTTCCCTCCCATGTCAAGCAGTCCACCGCGACATCTTGCACTCGCTCTCGTCCACCATTCCATTCCACTCAACTCGCTCGCTCGCGCTCCCACGCCGTCTCTGCTCGGCCCAGGTTGTTCGTTGCGTGATTCTCAGTATCCCACGCAAACCAAGACAACACAACACGATTGAGTACTTGGTACAGCAAGCCATGAAAGCAGCTCAGTCCCAGTCCCAGTCCCAGTCCTCCGTAGATGAGGGCCTGTTCCACACGCACACACACGCACACTAACTCACTCACTCACACACACACACACACACACATGCGCTCTCTCTCTTCCTCTCTCTCTTTCTTGACGGCCGCTGCTCTATCTATTGTGCATAGGCGCTGCTGTCCCGTGTAGAACTCGAGCTCCTCTCTTGCAGCCTGCGAGACCTATGGCATGTATGTCCATCTCCCTGACCCCAGACGGCCAAGGGGACCGGACCACACACAGCTGTCAACCCACGCTACCCACGTACCGGTGCTTTCTGGAGCTGTCCCGGCGTTCCTCGATCATTTTTTGACTTTCCCGCTGCCCATCGCATCGCCTGCTCCGTGTACACCTTGCCCGTACCCGTAGGACCAGGCTAACAGATCCGGACTGCCTGACTGCCTGCCTTACCTAAGACGTCCCATACTCAAACCCATGGCCCATGGGCTGGCCTATGGTCCATGGCCCATTGCCCATTGCGCGCATACCCATACCATACCCATACCCATACCCATGCATACCCATGCCCATCCACACCCATACCTCGACTCGCCCTTTTCCACACTCTTCCCATTCCCTCCCGATATAACGTCTTTCCTTCAACTTCCACCTTGCATCACCCACCCCATTTCCCTTGTTGATTTGTTTGCTCGAAACGCCCTCATCCCCGGCACTGCTCGCCGCCCATCATTCAACTGCCACCCTTGGCTCTTCCTACCCCTTCTTCCTTACTTTTGTGTCCTTTATTTCCTTGACCATCCCACCACCACAACCGTCACCACCATCTCTCGCCCCAGCTGGGATACCTTCACTCCGTGACCTTGCGCCTCGACCCACCGGCACTCTCGCACATCTGCACATTCCAAAGCCTTGCCCGGTGTCCTCCAACCACCCTGCCGCAGGTAATATTTCTCCCACATCAGCCAGGCCCCAATTTTGGTGTTCCGACTGTCCGTATGGACCTCAACCGCCACATGTAACCCCCCAATTTTTGAACTTGTGCTGTGTGAGTGAGCCGTCCCTGGACACTTCTCGTGGCGCCGGCAGGAAACGACAAGGTCGGCGCCTCGTTCCCTCCAACTCTCACTCTCTCACTCTCCCACCCTGCTTTGGACCACGGCGTCCTGGCCACAGCCGTCATCATGGCTCCCAAATCCCAACCACATCTCGCCGGCACAGAAAGTCCTTCACTTCCCACCGCTGCAACATCATCCAAAGAGGGCTCCGAGGCACCCACCTCCAGTAAGCAATCCAGGAACGCCTCGCCCTCGTCGGCTACCGGCGTGCCGCCCAAGAGAGCAGACTCTGAGACAGCGTCTGGCAAGGCCGCATCCACCTCTCAGCCGATGACCAAATCCTCTTCCTCATCGTCAGGGTCAAATCCCCCGGACGCCAAGGATGCAGCCACTGGACCATCGCCATACGGCACACGCTCCCGCAACAGGACCGGCCGGGCACGCCCTAATTATGCAGAGGACAAGGACATCGACTCAGACCTCTATGATGCAGCTCCGGAGCGAAAGGATGATGGCGATGCCAAAAGATCTACGCGACAGGCAAACCCCTCCTCCACCACGGCCCAGGACGCCCCACAGTCTGGACCTTCATCAGCCTCATCATCATCGTCGCGGAAGCCTCTGCCGTCCTCTGACGACGGGAAGCACGGTGGCTCCGCGGCGGCCGCCACCAACCCCATCAACACAACCACCACATCAGCAGCCAACAAAGAATCACAACAGCAACAACAGAATCAAGCCAGTGCAACACCAACACCCGCACCCACTACCAATCCCGCTACTGCTACCCAAACATCCAAGAAGCGCAAAGCAGGAAACCAAGGCAGCTCATCTGCCCTGAACCAGCAGAATGCTGCGGGTCATTCATCGGCATCGTCGAGTGCCGCCCACAGAAAGTCGCTCGGTGGTGGCGGCGGTGTTGGTGGCGCCAGCGGTTATGCCGAGACAAACATGATGAGTTTCGACGACTGCCAAGGCAGGCCCAAGAACAAGACGCTCACAGCGGATGACGGGACCATCCTGGCTGTAAATGGTAAGTGAAATAAATTATGCCATCCGTTATCGAAGCAGCACAGGCTGATGCACCCGTCCAGACCACGTCTACCTGATCTGTGAACCGCCTGGTGAGCCATACTACATTGCACGGATCATGGAGTTTCTGCACTCCAAGAACGATGCATCGCGGCCGGTAGACTCCATCCGAGTCAATTGGTTTTACCGACCCAAGGACATTGGGCGCAAAGCACAGGATACGCGGATGTTGTTTGCTACGATGCATTCCGACATTTGCCCTCTGAACTCGCTGCGCGGCAAGTGCACGGTGAGGCACAAGGCAGAGATCCCCAATGCGGAAGCTTACCGCAGGAACCCAGACTGTTTCTGGTGGGACAAGATGTACGACCGCTACATCCAAAAGAACTACGACGCCATCCCCACCTCGCAAATCATCAACGTGCCAGAGCGGGTCAAGAAGGTGCTGGACGAACGCTGGAAATACATCCTGGTTGAACAGGGTCGTGGAAAGGAGCTTACCAGCGCTGTGAAGTCATGCAAGCGATGCAGCGGCTACTGTGCCAGGTACGTATCCTCTCCCAACCAACAGTCAGGTTGTCGGTGGACAGAATCACCGCAGTCACCCTCCCCCCCTAATTCCTCCTTCACCCTCCTCTTCCCTTTCCCCGGAAGCCCTTGTTCAGCAACAGGCAGTCCTTGATCAGTCAGTCAGACTAGCAGGCCCCAGCGGGCCCGAAAAAAACCCAGGTGTCACTCCCCTTCCCTGCTGGCAGACACATGAATCCACGCTAGGACCCTTTTGGGCCTGCCCGTCCGCCCCCACTGCAGGCGCTAACCACTTTGGGTAGTGCTGATTCGGTTGACTGCGGGTTCTGTAAGAACACCTACCACATGCAATGCGTGCGGCCGCCCTTGCAAAAGAAGCCCGCCCGCGGCTTTGGTTGGGCTTGCGGCCCCTGCAACCTGGCCCAGGAGAGGAAGCTTGAGGCTCTCAACGCACCGCATCTCCATGACTCTGGTATCAGCGCCGAGGATGAAGAGCTGCTCGAGGAGGAGGAGGAGGAGGATCCTGCGCAGGCAAACACGAACCGCACCAGTCCTATTGTGGAACACGAACACCCGCCACCGACCCCCGAGCAGATATACCAGGCCAGCCTCTGGCCCTATAGGTATCTCGGCATGCACTGCGATATCGAAGATGCGCTGGACTACGACGACCGCATCTACCCTCGCGCCAGTTCCAGGCTGGGTCCTCGGCACCAGGCCACTGTCGGCGACTGGCCAGGTCGGCCCGTGCGGTTCGTGAAACCCCTGGAAATCAAGAAGACCGGCCGCAAGGACGGTCGTCACTCCAAGGAAATCCAAGCCCTGCTTGAGAAGGACAAGCGGGAGCGCGAGAAGCGCCCCAAATGGGTACAGGATGAGCCATTCTCCGGCTACGTTCCGCGAGGGCTGGATCTCGCCGAGGACGACCCAAACTCGACATCAACATGTCTGTGGAAGCCTGCCGAGGGCGCAGAAGGAGAGCCCGTCAAAGATGCTGATAACGATCTGGTTATCTCTGAAGCCGGAATTGACGACTACATGGACAGAGCCAGGTCTATGACCAAGGAACTTGGACTCCCCGACCGGAGTACAAACTTGGAGGATGTGGCTAGAGATCTCTTATACAAGGCCCATTATGACGCGGAGGAGTCACTCCGACAGCTTCCCAAGACTGACAAATCACTGTTCAAAGAACCCGAATTGACCGTGGCGGAACAGAAGAAATTCGAGGAAGCTGTGGCCAAGTTCGGTTCTGAGCTCCAGAGTGTCAAGAGACACGTCAAATCGGTTCCCCACAAGTGGATCGTTCGCCATTACTACAAATGGAAGAAAACGACACAGGGGAAGAAGATCTGGGGAAACCACCCACAGCGGAAGGGCAAGAAGGAGATCAAGCGTGCGCAAGCAGAGGCTAGCAAGGCTGCGGACGAGGTAGCGGATGACCATGATGATTCGGCTTTTGACACTGGCAAGGCCCGAGACAAGAAGAAGAACTTCATGTGCAAATTCTGCAACACCAAATCATCACGACAGTGGCGTCGCGCGCCAAATGTTACCTCCGCCGTTGTTACTGAAAACGGTGGCAAAACCAAGGACAAAGGCACACAATACGTCGTGGCTCTCTGTCGAAGGTGTGCTGAGCTCTGGCGGCGCTATGCCATCCAGTGGGAGGACCTCGACGAGGCGGCCAAGAAGCTCACTTCGTCCGGTAACCGATCGCTGAAGAAGAAGATTGACGAGGAGCTGTTCAAGGAGCTGCAAGCAGCAGACGAAAGGATGATGGCGACTAAGTACAGCACGCCCGAACCTTCAGTCGTCCCACCAAATGCTGCAGCAGTCACAACAGCCCAGACGACGGGACCCCAGGAGCCGCCTCGCAAGAAGCTCAAGTCCGAGCGAGACTCGGAGCCCGCGTTGTTGGAGACGGGAGGCGTGGGTAGCGTTGCCGCGGCCAAAAAGAAGGAGAAGGAGAAGGAGAAACCGGTCGAGAAGCCCGCTCCTCCGCCGCCGCCGCCGATGCCCAAGCCGAAGACGATGCCTTGCAGTATCTGTCGCCAAATGGAGCCTCTAGGAGATCAGCACCTGCAATGCAGAGAGTGTCGGATGACGGTGCACCGCAACTGCTACGGCGTGATTGACAACAGGCAAAACGGAAGATGGATCTGCGACATGTGTTCTAACGACAAGAACCCGCAAATCTCGCTGGTAAGAAAATGTATCCATTCCCTTCCATTGAACAGAAAGCTGATTCAAATGTGCAGCACTACAAATGTGTATTGTGCCCGGTCGAAAGAACTGAGCATGACTTTGTGGAGCCTCCGAAGATCTCTCACAAGAAAAAGTCGGAGAAGGAGCGCGAGCGAGAACGGCTGGAGAAGGAGTCCGCTCAGAAGGCGGCCGATTTCTATCGAAAGCTCCAGGAGGAGCTCGGCCGACCGGTAGACCCCAGGGAACCATTGAAGAGGACAGCTGACAACAACTGGGTCCACGTAACCTGCGCCGTCTTCACCCCCGAGGTCAAATTCGCAAACGCGAAGTCCCTCGAGCCCAGCGAAGGCATCCCATCCATTCCTCGGTCGCGTTATCAAGAGGTATGCAAAGTGTGCAAGCAGCAGGGCGGTGCTTGTGTACCATGTCACAACCCAACCTGTCGAACGACATTCCATGTCGAGTGTGCGTACCAACAGGGCTATGCTGTCGGGTTCGATATTACTCCCGTCAAGGGCTCACGTCGGGACCAGCACAACATTGTCAGCATCGGCGGCGAAAGTGGGACCATGACAGCAGCGATCTGGTGTAAAGATCACGTGCCAAAGAGTGTCATCCATCACATCGAAGACGTGGTCGACGAGTCCGGATTGAATGCGCTGCAGCTCTATGTGCGGAACTTCAAACAGGCTGATCTGGCCCTGACAGGCTGTGCTCGCAAGGCCAACCTCATCCCGGCAGCTGCAAGACCTGTCACTGCTTCGACCACGACGCCAATCAACCGCAGGGCCTCGACCACCACGCTTGTTCCTGCGACATCGCCAGTCCAGGTCAACGGGGCAATCAAGGAGGAGGTGCCGTACATCATGCAGCCAGTTGGCAAGGTTTGCATTACTTGCGGCACGGATGTCAGCCCCAAGTGGCATTCAATCGATGAGTCGCAAGGCCTTCTGCTGGTGAACGGCCATGGTGGCAGCTTGGGCGAGGAGGCTCAAAAGTTCGTGGCACAGCGCAACTACCAGTGTCACAAGTGTAGGAAAGCCAACCGACGTGTCGAGCCTCAACCAGTTGTCAAACAAGAGGCATCCCCGCCGCCCGTCGAGGCCACGAGGTCGCCTCCTCCGGCAATCCAGGCAACTTCGAGCCCACAAAACTTGATGAGCGTCAGAAACATTGCGCCGCAACCGTGGGATCACCCTCCCCGCCAGTCCTCCTTGGATGCTCCGGCTACACAACCTCCGCCAATGGCTGCAGCAAACCACGGACCTGCTTTTGGGCCGCCTCCTGGACCACTCTCTGTGCAAGCCCCGGCTCCCATCGCGCCCCCTATCGCGGCCCCTATGGTCCAGGCTCCGCAACAACAGCCACAGCCGCCGCCGTTGGCCCAACCCATCGCGGCCCCGTCGCTGCAGTCCGCCATGCCACCGCGAGGCCCTCCGTCTCACCAGTACCCACCACCCCACACACCGCCATATGGAGAATGGCGTCGACCATCCTCACAGCATGGTTCTCATCCTGCTCCTCCGCCGCCGCCATCCCAGTCACACCACATGAATGGGGCACATCCGCAAATGCCGCCCAGCACTGTGCCACCGCTGGCCCCGCCTAATCATCTGCGCCCGCCACCACTGTCGAGCATCCCTCCGCCCCCACCTCCTCTGCAGAACGGCCATGGGCTTGGCCACCATTACGGTCCTCAGCCGGCAGCCAACGGTATGCCGCCATCCCCGAGAGGCATGGGAGGGCCACCGCCTTTACCGAATGGAGGTCCCTACCTGCCTCAGCACCATCAGTCCCACTCGGTCCATCATCAGCCTCCTCCGCCTCCTCATCACCTTACAAACGGTGGGCCTCCGCCACGTGCAGCAGAACACCCCTTCTCTCACGGTCTGCATCCTCAGAGGTCTCCATTCTCAACCCCTCACGGCAGTCCCCCCGTGACGAGGGATACCGTCATGGTGGGTCGGGAGACAAGTATGCCACCACGCGCACCTGATGGCCGACAACCCAGTGGTGCCTCCGCAAGCCCATCATTGCGAAACCTGCTACATTAGGAGTCGAGTGAGTCGTGCTGAGGCTGCCTTGGCAGGCTAGCCGCCGCCTGGTCAAAGAAGAACAAGAAGAGGGGAAGAAAAAGAAAAAGAAATAACACTTGAGCCGTGTCTTTAGAAGGAGTGCGACGTCGGCCAACTTCGGGCCTGGCGTCTTGATCACAATTAGCGCTGCTTTATTGTCACCCTGTATTCCAAAAGAGGCTTCACAGGTCACATGTAGAACTACTGCGTCCCAATGAGGTATTCTTAGATACTGGCCATGCGCCCCGGTCGACGGAGGAGCTGGCATGCAGACGAACACGGAATGGAAACGAGGCTCTCGTACCACCAGGGGAGGTGACTTCAAGAGGGCTAGGTCAGGCATTGTCTAAAGGAGCCATAGAAGGTTGCCGCCAGTGTTTGGGGCCCCAAGACTGGCAGAGAATCAGGAAAGCCTTTACAAATATGTTGTATTATGCATCGAACCGTGACATGTTCGCTCGTACCCGACACCAACACTGAGCCCGTGAATCACTCCTTAGAGTACACCCTTTCCTCCACGCCAATATCCTCGTTCCTGCAGCGGACACCCGATCAGCTCATTACAACGTCATCCAGGAATAGCACGAGGAAGGCGAATCGCAGCGCAGCCAGTTCAAGTGAAAGGTTGGTCTGGGGGATCGGGATAGACGCACCACAGCTCAGGCTTCTCGGCGATGAAAGTGTCCATCAGCTCCTTGCAGCGCGCGTCGCCCACGACGACGACCTCGACGCCGCGCGAGCGCAGGTAGGCCTCGCCGCCGAGGAAGGTTTCGTTCTCGCCCACCACGACCCGGGAGATGCCGTATAGGAGGCAGGCACCCGTGCACATGTCGCAGGGCGACAGGGTCGTGTACATAGTACTGCCCTGGTAGGCCCTCGCTGGCAGGCGGCCTGAGTTGAAGAGGGCGGACGTCTCGCCCTTTGGTTGACAGGTGGGTGAGTGGATTGTTGGCTAGGCGTTTGTTGCGAAGTCCCGGGGGGGGGGGCAGGGGAGCGGGACGTTCACTTTCCGGGCTGACTTACATGGTGGACTACAGCTTGGTCAGTATACCCTTACTTCCGTAGCATTCGCAGAATAAGAGAAAAAGGTTATGTAAGGTAGATGCAGGGAGTGTTTGGAGTGATACATGGAAATGCTCGTCTTCTATGCTACCACTTGTACAGTGACATAATCGTCGCCGCCGGGGGGAGGGGGGAAACCCTTTTCACAGTGCCTTTCAGGATGAGCCAGACTTACTCGCTGAGCCTAGTTGGACTCTCTGATTGTGGCCGCGCCCCAACAGCTTGCCGTCCTTTGATACCAGTGCGGCTCCGATCTGTATTCTCAGTAATATCCGGTCAGAAACGTTTTGAGCTTGTGAGAACGCCGCCTTGCAAAGGTGTATCCAAGCACAATGGCGACTGTCGGTTCCCTAGGCGTGCGACGCCGCGTCTTTCTTACCGGGATTCCGCCTTCCGAGTAGGACTGCTTGGCCTCCTCAAATGCTATGTCCATGCCCTTGGAGTCGTCCATTTTAATGATGATGCTGGAGTGATACAATTTCAGTGAACACTAAGAGCTGAGGAAGTTAATATGTCTATGGAAAGATTCTGTCCGCCTCCGGGAAAGCCCCTCTCTGGGTCATCCCCACCATTGCCCGATGTTATCGTTCCCTGTGCTGATAAGAGGCAGATGGACATGTTGACCTTAGTTGATAAACGGGCACAGGAGTTCCTCATCCTCATTTTTGTTTTTACGGCGCTGGTAATAAAATTTCAGATTATAGGTGTAGTGTTGGCTCTTCTGGTATTGGACACGGTGAAGAATGCATGAGTGGTGTCCATTGCTGCCCACACGTGGCAAGGTTCCCTCACTTCCGCCTCTCGACAACCTCACCGGCAGCGATAATATGACCAAAAAAACACCTAGGCATTCATGGGAGTTTCATGCTTTGCAAGTTTAACAGGTCCTATAGTCGTGGATAAAATCATGATCTAAATGTACAACACACAGAGGCCCAAACATCCATGGATACTTTGGCCTTGAGTTAGATATCCCCGCATAAACCATAATTTATATCATCATATATGTATTTGGGAGTGGAATCGTTAGTCCTTTCTACATGTGCCAGTCTGGTAAGTAACAGATCTTTAAAGAACCTGCGAGTAGCAGTGACAACACCTTCGCACTGCACCCTGGAAGTTCAAGACGGTCCTAGTCTGTGAAGGCAGGAAGGATCACTTTTTGTCGAAGTCGCCCAACTCACTGGACCAGCAGCAATCCTCTCGTTCCGCATCATATGCCACCACCTCGTGGCCCTCCACATCTCGTCGTCCCAGCCACCCACCAGGAAATGATATTTCCTCAAAAACCACGGCTTCGGCTCCCAGCTGCGCATATCCCACTGCAGCAAAAGGAGTCAGCTAACAAAGAACTGAGGAAGAAGTTTCGTCTGGATATGGGGAGAACCAGGTCACAGTATGGCCATGGCTTGTTTTAAAACCTGCAGCCTAACAATACCTTTGAGGTACAGGCTACAGATAGGAAATCGATTTTCCAGAGAGGGTAAAAATTGTATCCGGAAGCTGCTTACAGGCCTGCACGCCTCCATGCCCTGGCTGTTCCCCTGCGAGCCCCAGATGATCAGCCCCTCTCTGCTGCAGATGTCACAGCACAGATCGTCCTCGTCGAACAGGGGCGGGTCGTGGGCGATAGCCTTGAGCGCCCTCTCCCGGAACGAGGGAAAGGGGATGACGTCTAGGTAGACGTGGTGTTCGACGGTGATCTGGACGTCGACGGGCTGCAGGTCCCTGGGCGCGCCCGAGAACTTGGACCGGATCTCAGCGAGCTGCATCGACCCCTTGCTCTCGATCCAGTCCCTGTTGAACGGGCTTCCCGCCTCGTCGTCGAAGATCGCCTGTGAACCGTTCATGACGCCGATGGCGAGAGTGTTGTCCATTACAGCGGCGAAGAGGGCGTTCTGCTGCACGAATATTACCCGTTTCGCATCCGGGAGCCGCAGGTTCATTAGGTGCTGCATGAACTCCCCAAGACTGTCCTCACCTGGCAGTGTGCGCGGGCTGGAGACTGCTGATCTCGTTGAGGGTACCAAAGTTGTTGATAGTCTCGACGAGGATGAAGGCGATTCAGCCCTCGATGCTTTTTCTTTGCCCTTGCTGCTTCCCTGGGGGCTCGAGGGCTCGAGGAAGTACATGGATAGGTGCTGCCCTGGAGTGGTAAAGAAGATATCGGCCTGGCTCAGTGTCGTTGCCGCAGGGGAATACCTTGCCTGCGGTCTTTGTATGAGTTCTGGGATCTCCTCATTGCTGGAGCGCTGGTCCTTGGTGGAATTGCAAGGACTCGGGCCTAGAGTTGTCAGGTCTGGGTGCGGCTGTGCCATACCAGAGGCGCCATCTTGGTCTGCCACGAAGCCCCATATCGGATCATTGCTCGGCAACGGCCATGAAGTATCGAAGGACAGGTCATCTAGGGCTGATGGATCCACCGTGTCTACACCTTCACTCAAGGGCTCCGACGAAGAGGGCTGCACAATGGACGTTGCACCTGGCTCCGCAGAGGGCGTTAAGCCGGGGAGAGGTTGCGAATTCTCTAGCTGAGATGAAGACGGGCCCGTCGAATTGCTCTCCTGTGACGACACTGGAAGTGCTTGGTCCTGGTCCTTCTCGAGAAGACGGTCCAGCAAGGCCAGCTTCTGCTTCCTCCGTTCTCCTATGATGAGACCATCAGCCCCTTTCCGGGCTTGATTTGTTTAACGAGAAGTTCAAGGTGACAAACTGTAGATGCGAGCAGCGTTCCTGTTTTGCTCCTTTCTGATGGCGCTGTTCCTCTTGGTCGCCCGAGGCGCTGGGCGGGTCTCACTGCCCCCGGTAGCGTCCGGCTCCATTACGTGTAGATGACCTTGTCGATGATAGTGAAGCCCAAGAACTGTAGATCAGCTCCTTTTTCACTTGAAATGGATGGTAGACTTGAATATCTTGACCAAATCAATGGGAATTCAATCAACTAGAGAGTGGGATCATTTCAGACGTCCCGTCTTGGGGCGCATTGGAAGGAAGGCAGCCAGTTGGTGAGGCGGATGTAAGCAGCGAGCTAGGCGGAGCGAGGTGTTAAGTCCGACGGGGAGGATTCGCATGCTGACTGCCTGACTGCTTAGGAGCATGGACAAAACCCGGTGCTGAAAGTGTTGCACTATTTGAACTCACCTTCAGCATTGAGAATTGTTTGACTTGTCCATTGTCCATAGTGGTTCTTGGCTTGCTGAAGACTTCCAAGATGCCTGCTTGTCTTCCACCCGGAAGGTTGCTTGTTGCCTTCCGGACACTTACTTACTGTACACATACCATGTTCACTTCATACCGTCTGGTAGGCATTCTACCTTGTGTGTATAAACATGTTGGTGTTACACAGGCAGACTGCGCCTGTTTGCGTTGGCATCATGGCCGCATGCAGGCCACAATCAGGCTGGCAGGCTGGCTGAGAGAGAAGCTTACAGGCCTGCCTGGGTGGTCCCCTGATCTGGAACATGGGAAATAGTGGATCCAGGGTCCTGGCTTGGTGTGTGCCCAGATGCAATGCCACCGGACAGATACATAGAAGGGAGGTACCTAGGTACCACTTTAGATCTTTACATGCCTACATGAGACCAGGATAGGTAATTTGAAGCAATGCCATTATCTGGCGAGACAATGGGGGATAATGGCAAGACAAGGCCTTGCTAAGTGCCGGTGCCTGGTGCTGGATCGGATCTCATCCTATCAGGAAGACAAACTTTGCAAAGGTTATCTGTACCTAGGTAAGAGATCAACCCAGAGGAAGGAGCATGCTCTGGTCAAGTCCCGCAAAGTTCAGGACCCCTGCGAGCTGTGCAGTACCTGGGTACAGTAATCTGCAGTTTCCGGAAACGACGTAATAGGTGCAGGGCAGCCAGCCGGGCGGGACTTAGCACCCTGCAGCCTGGCAACAGTGAACTCTTGAGGAGAAACCCCGAGGGCTGCGGGGCATCCCTGTCTGTTAGCAGTGACTGAGGCTATTTTCAGGTTTGCCCAATTCCGCCAGGCCACCGCACGCTGCCAGGGCAGGCACGGCCCGGTGGCGGAAGTCCCCCACTAACAGATCGAGCAGCTTCTACGCTCTTCCATAGAATGGATTTTCGATGGGCGGGCTGACAATCCGGTTGGTCCTGCGACCTGCCTGCCTCTGCACCCGGTTCTCCATCTCAGCCTCCTCTTGCCGTTGCCGTGCTGCGAGTCTGTGTGTTGCGTGCAAGCTAAATTCATTTCAGCGTCGCCGCGGCCGCCTTGTCCATTGTCCACTGCCCGACCAACTGCTACCGACACTTTTTTTCTGCACAACACCAGCAGCAAGTCAGTCTTCCCAGGGATTCATCCCCCTCGTTATCTCACATCCATCTCCACTCAACCTCCTGCTCTTGATACCCTTCTCTGTGCTCTTGGCCTTGTCTCGCAAGCCTGGTCATCGTCCCTCCGCTTCAGCGGCACCCGCTAGCCCGCCCAGGCCCTCATCTTTTCCTGTATGTCCGAATGTCTCCTTTTCCTCGCTGTTGTACGACGACCATCGGCCTTGGATGTCCTCCTTACTCATTGCCTTTCTGGAGTTGCGCGAAACTTGGCTGACCGTTTGTTGAATTCACAGCCGTCTTGAGCGAGAAATCTTTCCGATCGCCCAACAGATACCCCCACATTTCCGTTCTATCATAAACCGACACAATGGTCCGCGAGACTGCTTTCTACGACCAGCTTGGGGTATGTTGACTACGTGCAAACACTCCTGCCTCGCTTGGGCTTTTACGCCGGGGCACAGGCTTACAGAATTCTCCAGGTCAAACCCACTGCCACTGAGGCAGAGCTGAAGAAGGCCTACAAGGTCAACGCCCTGAAGTACCACCCTGGTACGTGATATCCCTTTCGCTTTTGGCCTCCACCTCGGTTCCTCCATCCTAATAGCAGAACAGACAAGAATGCCCACAACCCAGCCGCTGAGGATAAGTTCAAGGAGATTTCCCACGCTTACGAAGTCCTGTCGGACGCCCAGAAGCGCCAGATCTATGACCAATATGGTGAGGCTGGTCTCGAGGGCGGCGCAGGCGGCGGCGGCGGAATGGCGGCCGAGGACCTGTTCGCCCAGTTCTTCGGCGGCGGCGGTGGCTTCGGCGGTGGCTTGGGCGGAATGTTCGGCGGCGGTGGTATGCCCAACCGCGGCCCACCCAAGGCCCGCACAATTCACCACACCCACAAGGTCTCCCTCGAAGACATCTACCGCGGCAAGGTCTCCAAGCTCGCCCTCCAGCGCTCCATCATCTGCCCCAAGTGCGAGGGCCGTGGAGGCAAGGAGGGTGCTGTGCGTAAGTGCGCCGGATGTGACGGGCACGGCATGAAGACCATGATGCGACAGATGGGTCCCATGATCCAGCGTTTCCAGACCGCCTGCCCCGACTGCAACGGAGAAGGCGAGATCATCAAGGACAAGGATCGATGCAAGCAGTGCAACGGCAAGAAGACGGTCGTCGACAGGAAAGTCCTGCACGTCAACGTCGACCGTGGTGTCAAGAGTGGCGCCCGCGTCGAGTTCCGAGGCGAGGGTGACCAAGCACCAGGCATCCTGGCCGGCGACGTCGTATTCGAGATCGAGCAGAAGCCCCACCCTCGTTTCACTCGTAGGGACGACGACCTGCTGTACAACTGCGAGATCGAGCTGGTGACTGCACTGGCTGGAGGCACCATTTACATCGAGCATCTGGACGACAGGTGGTTGAGCGTCGACATCCTGCCCGGCGAGGCCATCGCACCAAGTAAGTTCCCGCCCACGCCCCCAGTTTCTAGCCTGATAGCAGGTTCCTAATCATGTTGCAGATGCTGTCAAGATGCTCCGCGGCCAGGGTATGCCATCGTACCGCCACCACGACCACGGAAACCTTTACATCCAATTCAACGTAAAGTTCCCCGAGAAGGGATGGACCGCCGATGAAGCTGCCTTCGAAGAGCTCCGCAAGATTCTTCCTTCGCCATCTGTCCAGAACGTCCCACCTGCTGAGGCCATGACTGAGCCAGCCGACCTGGAGGACCCAGACACCAACGCCGGAGCCAGGGCGTTTGGCGGCGGCGAGGGCATGGACGAGGAGGACGAGGATGGTCACCCACAGGCTGAGCGCGTCCAGTGCGCGTCTCAGTAAAAAGTGACGAACGATTTTGTCAACACGGACACACACTTCCCTTCTCCTTCCCGGCCATTTTAGCTGGGACAGAATTTATGCTGGGGCGTGGAATCGCGCGACGACAGAGCATCTTCTCAAGGGTCTTCCTTTCGCAAAAGACCTTGTCCGTGAGATAGAGAGGCGTGTTGGTCGAAGGGCGAGTGCAGACCAAGTTACTGCCTCGGTGCGTTATGGCTTGCCTTCTACTTGCATACTGGAAGAAAGCGCTTTGATTGGGATCTAGCGCTTCAACACACGCGACGGAAAGATTTGATACATCGGGTGTGGGGCTTGCCAGGTGGACGTAATGAGGAATGCTTAGGGAGGATAGATCCCGTTGTTTGTGTTCTGTCCTCCCTTAGTTACGTCGTGATGAAGCAAATTGTGGGCGTTTAGAGGGGCATAGACAGGCATTTGGGAGCTGATCAGCTCCCAGTGAACTCCGTGTTAGGTTTTTGCAATGGATGGTTCGCTTTGAACAGAGTTTCATGACTTGCTCTCCCGCTACAAGTGCCTACTACTCTGCTTCTGCTAGACCCTCCTCAAAGTCTGTCTTGCGCAGGTTTTCCGCGTTGAACAGCAACGTTTGTAACTCATCTTCCGCGAGGTCTGTTTCGTGCTCGCCGAGGTCTGGGACATGACCGACTAGCCCGTCACTGACCTGGTACTCTTCTCCCATATGTTCGACCTTCAGTAGAGACTTGCTCAACTCGTACTCTGCACTTTCCGACCTGGTAGGTTCAACTGCAATCGCTAGCTTGTCGCCATCTACAACTTCAACCTCAAGCGGGTCGCCGGGGAGGCTGATACTGCGCACGTAGTCCAGGATGCCACTTGTTTTCAGGGTGAACAGGAATATCGCAGGCACACTTCACAGGTCAGTTAGTCTGCTCCTCACAACGACACTCGGATCAAATATGCGGGATGGTCACACATACCGCTCGCAAACAACCAGGATAGTCGCGCCCTGCTCCGATCCCTCGGCCGGCCTCCCTTTCCAATGCGCCAGCCCCGTCACGGCGACCTTGCCCGCACCGGGGAGCACGCCCCTGACAGCGCTCAGCAGCGGCGCCCTGGCCAGCAGCTTTCCCTCCGCCCAGCCCCAGACGAACAGATCCGGGTCGCCGCCGCCACTGATCAGCAGATGGCCCAGGCCGTCGGCGCCGTCGGGAATACAGAGCCGGTTGACGAACTCGCTGTGGCCCATACAGAACGCCTCGGTGACGTGCGCCTGCTCCGCGGTGCCCCTGCTGACGCGGATGTGCTCGTCGCGGTCCGCCGTGATGATGTACGGCCTTTTCTGCGCGTCGTGGCCCAGCGCCACCGCCGTCAGCAGGGAGACGTGGCCCAGCAGGAGCGTGCGCTCGAAGGCGGCCACCTCGGCCTTCTGCGCGCCGCCACCGCGCTTGGCGGCTTTGGCGCTGATCTGCTGGTCCAGGAGGGCCTGGCGGTTGCGCTTCGTGTGGACGGTCAGCTCGTTGGCCTGCGACTTGAAGGGCTTGTCCTCTGGCGGTGCCGGGCTGGGTGACGCTGCCGCCGGGGAGTCCTCCTTGGGCTGCTGTGGGTCTTGGGATGGGATCAGGGGCACAGAGTAGACGTCGCCGAACTTGTCTGCCGACAGGATGGTCTGGCTGTCGGGCGTGATCACGAGGGAGCATGGGCGCTTGGGCATGGTCCTACGAGTGTGAGTGAGCTCCATGCTTCTTTACATTTGCCGGTTTTGCTTATGTGGTCCGAAGCTACGTACCTACGGCTGAGCTGCTCTAAGTTCCCGAGTCCATCGTGCTCAAACACCCAGATAGACTTGCACTGGGTGACGGCGACAATGTGTTTTCCGTCGGCTGTAGCAGTCAAGATGATGACCATGGGCCGCTCTGACGGCTGCGACCTGGGCCCGGGGCGAGGATTGGCGACCTTGCCCCTCTTCCCGTTGGGCGTGTCTTTGCTCTGGTTTCCTTGCTTGTTCTGGGTGTCATCCCCGGCTGATGGTACACCTGCCTGCTTCCCATTCTCACCAGCGCCTGAGGTGGCGGCATCGAGCTTCACACGCTTTGCAGGTGGTCCGTCATAGCCGTCCTGCGAGGGATTGGGTGTTGACTCCTCGGAAACACTGATAACCAGCCGGTCCTCTGGTCTGAGAATGCCAGACTTCTTCTCCAATGGGTATTTCCAGCTCGAGATGTGAGAGCCGTCCGTGAGCTTGAATGAGTGCAGGTTTCCGCCCCTTGCGGCGAACAGGACGTCGCCACAGACCTGCACGCTGTGGAACGGCAGTTTCATCTTGAAGCGAAATGCTCACAAATTCGCGAGCTACTCCTCAAGTCGAATCATGTGCTTCTGAGAAGCTCCTCAAGCGACAAAATAGTTGGTCAAGGCTGATGAGCCAAATGCAGGCGATGAATGTAGGCAATACTAAGAAAAAGTCCAGGCTGCCTTATCGATAAAACTTTTGGGGGGCAAGCCACAGTTTGTGCACGGCCACACTCTTTTAGCGCCCCACCTCGAAAATCACATTTGCTGCAACAAAATCAAAAACGGCCGGCCGCTGTCTGAACCTTCGCCTTACCATCTACAGACACACGTCAAGTCAATTCCGACGACTCAACAACCCTCAATTCCTCAACACCGTTTAATTTGCCCTTAAACTCCTATCTTCAGGCTTCGACAGCAAAAGAAGAAATGGGGGGCAAATCCGCTAACAAGGCCGGCTACTTCGACAAGCTCAAGGGCTTGCTCGAGGAGTACAAGTCCATCTTCATCGTCGGCGTCGACAATGTCTCGTCTCAGCAGATGCACGAGATTCGCCACGCCCTCCGTGGCGAGGCCGTCGTCCTGATGGGAAAGAACACCATGGTACGTGACGCGATGCGATCCGATGCGATCGGTCGAACAAATGGCTAACACAGCTCCACTCGATCAGGTTCGCCGTGCCCTCAAGACCTTCATCCCCGACTCTCCCGAGTACGAGCGTCTCCTGCCTTTCGTCAAGGGCAACGTCGGATTCGTCTTCACCAACAGCGACCTGAAGTCCATTCGTGACAAGATCCTGGAGAACAAGGTCGCCGCCCCTGCCCGTGCCGGTGCCCTCGCCCCCGCCGATGTGTGGGTCCCCGCTGGCAACACCGGTATGGAGCCCGGCAAGACCTCTTTCTTCCAGGCTCTCGGTGTCCCCACCAAGATCGCCCGTGGTACCATTGAAATCACGGCCGACCTGAAGCTCGTCGAGGCCGGCACCAAGGTCGGCCCCTCCGAGGCCACCCTGCTCAACTTGCTCAACATCTCCCCCTTCACCTACGGTCTGGGCATCGAGCAGGTCTACGACCAGGGCAACACCTTCCCCCCGGAGGTCCTGGACGTCGGCGAGGAGCAGCTCCTGAAGGCTTTCGGCAGCGCCATCTCCACTATCGCCTCCGTCTCCCTGGCCATCGGCTACCCCACCCTGCCCTCCGTTGTGCACTCTTTCGTCAACGGCTACAAGAAGGTCATCTCCGTCGCCATCGAGACCGACTTCTCCTGGCCCGAGATCGACGAGCTCAAGGACCGCATCGCCAACCCCGATGCTTACGCCGCCGCCGCCCCTGCCGCTGGCGCTGGCGACTCTGGCGCCGCCGCCCCCGCTGCTGAGGAGAAGAAGGAGGAGGAAGAGGAGGAGGAGGATGACGACATGGGCTTCGGTCTCTTCGACTAAGCGGTGTCTTCGCACCTCACGACTTGTTGATGACACGTACGATCGATGAAATTCGGTTTCTCACGACGGGAAACGACTTCAACCGGTTCTTTGCGGAAAATCTGAAAACGGGTAAATTGGTTCGTCGGAATAGGGACCATACTATGGGATAATACCCTCTTGGTAGCGAACAACTACGGATCATTTGCTCCCAACCACGTGGTTCATCGGACTGCACCGTGACAGGCATTGCGTGCCGCTGCGCATTGTCGAACTAAATGGTAAGCCTAAAGTTTTCTCTTTACTTCAAGCGAAGGTGTGTCGAAGATTAAAAAAATGATCAAGAGCTTTTTAACCCTGAATCTTTCTGATGACCTCATCACCATTCAATGAGACACACCTTCATGCTTCGGCCTGTTTTGTACAGATATCTATTTGTTTACACAGTGGGGTATCTTTGCTAACTGAACCAAAGATTTACAGATAATTTCACATGCTCGACGTGACGTGATATTTCTCAGGCTTCCCGTAAACTCTGACCGTCAGTCTGCCTAGATCCGTGTGTGCCCATGCTCATGAGACCTTCTCACTCACTGCCCTCCCCTGCTGAGGTATAAGTATCTCCCTCGCCGTCTGTAGAGCCGCCTCCGGCAGACCCGCCAGCCGTGCGACCTTGAGCGCATGGCTCTGGCGGTTGACACCCTTCCGTAGCTTGTGGACGTAGACAAACCCTCCCTGCTCATCCTCCGCCACATCCGTGCAGTACATCTCCACCGTGCCCTTGTCCCCTCCGTCCTCGACACGCATCGCATGCTCGGCCACCAGGTCCGCGACGCCGTGGAAGTGCGTCGCGAATAGCGCCCTGCACCTGTTGACGTGCACGAGGTGGTGCAGGCACGCGAAGCCCACCGCGCACCCGTCCTCGGGTGTCGTGCCCCTACCGATCTCGTCCATGATCACAAAGGACCGCGGCGTTGCCTGCCGAAGTATGGTCGCCGTCTCGAGCATCTCCACCATGAAGGTGCTCTGGTCCCCGTAGAGGTTGTCGGCTGACCCCACGCGGCTGAACATGGCGTCCACGATCCCGACCTCGGCGTACGAGGCCGGCACGTAGCAGCCTATCTGCGCGAGGATGGTGATGAGCGCGTTCTGGCGGAGGAAGGTGGACTTGCCCGCCATGTTGGGCCCGGTGATGAGCCAGACTCGGCCGTGGTGGCCGGACCCCTTACTGCTGCTGCCGCCGCCGGCCCCGACGAAGCAGTCGTTGCTGGCAAATGTCCTGCCCGCCTCCCGCAACCCGCCCTCGACGGTGGGGTGCCGGCCGCCGACGATGACATGCCCGGTTCCGCTATTGAGCACCGGCCGGACGAGGTTCTGCTCGGCAGCCAGGCGCGCAAACGACGTCGCGATGTCCAGCTCGTCCAGCACGCGCGCGTTGCGCCGCAGCTTGACGATGTTGAGCACCGTCTGCTGCCTGAGCTCCTGGAACACGCGCTGCTCCTCGGCGCGGATGTGGAACCGCGCCTGGTCCAGCCGCCGGCCGAGCTCGGTCCACTCAGGCAGGTGGAAGGAGCGCGACGTCTGCGTCTGCCGGCCCAGCAGCCCGGGGATGTCGGCGATGGCGGACGACGCCGACTTCAGGTCCTTCTTCCCCTTGATGTGACAGATGTGGCCAAGGCCAGGGGTCCACTTCAGCGTGAGCGACTGCGCGCTGAGGCGTTCGCGCAGGCTTGTCGTGAGGCTCTCCTTTTCGTCGAGGAGGGTGTCGAGTTGGGAGTGGAGTTTCTTGAGATGTCGGCTGGCGTCTGGCTTCATGACCCAGACTTCGTCGTCTTCGCCGTAGTAGTTTTGAAGAGAGACTGGCTTGCGCTTTTTGGCCGACTTTGGGAGCAGCGTTGAGTCTTCAGCCGAACCTTCACTGTCCACAATCTCTTGGGCCAGGGCAATCATGTTCCCGGCCTCACTATCTTCGATCTGGTGCTGCTGCACGATCCCCTCCTCGTCTATCGCCTCGCGGATGCGACGGGCCAGCTTGCAGGGGTTTCCAAGGTCTATCCGGTCTGTCATGTCTTTTAGAGATTCTTTCGCCGCGGCCGATTCAACATCAGTAGTAGAAACAGCTCCCAGGAGCATAGAGATAATGTCTTCTGTAGCTTTAATTGTGCTCGCGAGGTCAAGGAGATCATCGGCATCTCCCCTACCGAGCGCAAACTTCTGGACAAGCCTCTGGGAGTCATGGCTTCTTCGCAATAATAGAGTAATACCTTCTCGGAGCGTCTCGTCGGCAATAAAGCAAGCTACAAGGTCTTGACGAAATCTAATGACATCCAAGGATGTCGAGGGGGCGCTGAGCCACTCATTAAGAAGCCTGGCACCGCTCTTTGTGACCGTCCGCCTGATTGCGTGAAGCAGGCTGCCACGGAATGCACCGTCCCGTATGGTCTGCTTGATCTCAAGTGACCGCATGCTGTTCCTGTCAATGTTCATCACCTGCATGGTCTCGTGACGTAACGGGGGCTGAAGCTTCATGCTGATGCCCTGCAGGCGATCCTTGACGTAGTGGAGCAATAACCCGCCCGCTTTGATCTCACCATCTGTGAATGACTCCAGAGTGTGGGGTGGTATTTCGGACTCAAGCATTGGTGCCCAGTCAGAAAGGGCCACCAGCTCGCCCTGGGGAGCATATGTGATGAGCTGTCTCTCCTCTTCGAGGATCGAGAAAATAACATGACCGGTGCGTGATTGGAGGCCTTCATCCAACACGACCTCCCTCGGGCATACGCGCGAGAGCATGGAGCCTAGCAAAGGCAGGGTGGTGGCCTGGGTGAAGAAGTGGCCTGTCGACAGGTCCAACCACGCCAGCCCAATGTGGATGTGGGCATTTCCGGGAGCATCAGCAGACACAACACCTGGGCCCGCATCGGGAGACACTGTTTCAAGAGCCGCAGATGCCGAAGCTCCAGAGACATTCTCCCCAGGCAGGTGAATGGCCATGACGTAGTTACTGGCATAGGGATCCATGAACTGCTCGTCGATGAGAGTGCCAGGGGTGATGATGCGGGCGACCCTACGATCGTGCATCAAACCACCCGACTTTGCCTGGTCTGGAGCGGTATTTGGGAACTCCTCAGCGACGGCCACATATCGATTCAAGTCCTGGACCAAGATCTTCAGGAATCGATCTAGCTGGAAGAATGGAAACCCGGCCTAGTGTCCAAGAGACAACCATTAGAACCCGATGAGATGGTGCCAGCCCCGAGCAGAAACATACGACGTCTGGCCCGAACGGGCGGATGGGAGGGGAGGGGACATGGCCGGGCTGAGAGTTACCATTGGCACAGGACCGGCAGCCGTCTTCTTCTGGGCGACCTTGAGGTTCAGGAGCGGGCCGTACTCGTCCGCATGCTCGAAATACAGCTCGTAGAACCCACCGACACGTGTCAACAGGACGCAGTTGTCAAATCTCTGCATGTTGCGGCGCGCCTGTAGCACCACGGTCGGGTAGGATGGAGTAGCAGCAGCCGGGGCCTCCTCCTCGTCGGGAGGGCTGGCAGGCAGGGAGCCTGAGCCTGAGCCTGCGCGGACGAGCCCCTGGGGGAGATCATCGAGGCTGACCACGGTCTTGGTCCTCTTGCCCCGGATCTGGGTGGTGTGGGGGAAGTCACGCGGTACCACATGCGCCCAGGTCGGCAAGCCGTGGTGTTGAGGACTGGACCTGCATCGTAAGGTGGCCGTCGGAGCTGGCCATTTGCCCAATGGGTGAGAGTGAAATCTCCGTTTGTGGAATGTTACTCTTGACGAGCGAACGGCTGAACCCAGGGATGAGGGCAGCATCAAGACTGATTGTCGTCGTTGAATGGCCTCGACGTGCCCATGTCCAGTCCAAACCCAATGTCTCAATATTAACGTGTGGGACAGACGGAAGCGAAAAAAGAGCGGCGACGGGTCAACACTTCGGCGTGAGGCGCGCAATCGAAAGTGGACTGATCTGTGTGGTGTTGTACGATTGTGTTGGTGGTGTTAAGGACTAGGGTCAGGGTCTGGAGCTCCGGCCAACCCCCCTCCCCCCAGGCGGCCAAGCATGAGGACGGATGGATGGAGGGATCACAACCCTTGCCGTCCCATCTCCACTCGCACAAACTTTGTGATTTTTGCCGAACCTCAACCTCCACGCAAAGCCCGTTTAGCTCATCGGTAGAGCGCATCACTAGTAATGATGAGGTGACTGGTTCGATTCCAGTAATGGGCATTTCTTTATGCTCCCGGGTACAGCCTCCCTGCACCGGCACCGGCACTCATTTTTTGTTCATTTTGGCAGATTCTGCTGGCCATACTCAGCTCGCAGATCGGCTCGTCGTGCACAGTGCTCTCGCTATCTTGGATCGGATCTGGTAGGCTGATCCAACGGTTGGGAAACAGCCCCGTGGTGCCCAAGATCGGCGTGCACTGAGCAGTATGTATGGCTTCACAACACCACCTACACAATGGTCTCGTATATGCTGAGTGATAACCTGCAGGATGTCGTGGAATGATCCTTTACGTTCCCTTATACTTTGTGTATTGACCGTTGTAACATCCAACAGCCTCCACATCATGGCCTGTTGCGACTATTGGGCACACGGCAAAGAAATGCACACCTGGCTGTTGCACGGTACATTCATAGTCAGCCATGCATGTGTCGCATGAACCACGGACGGCTAGTCGTCAATTCGCACTCAGCGGAGTCGGCAGTCGGAAGTCAAAGTCTTTAATGTGGATCACCCGCCTCGAGAATCGACAATCGAGAATCGCGCATCACCGATCGCATGGGTGACATCCAGGAGTCAGGGCCAGGCGAACAGGACCCTGAGTTCGGACACGACTTCAACTGCAGTCCTCCACCTCGGGCCGCAGACCCGCACGACCCTGGGGTCGCAACACCACGACAACGAGCCATGCCATGCCACAACCGCGGACGGGATTAATTGATCGAGATCACGGCAAGTAACACAACACCACCACGCTCACTCAGCTAGCCACTCTGGCAGTCTGCCAGTCTGCCGGTCAACCTACCCGGTCAGGAACGAGGGCAGATCGACAGCCTGTCCGACATGCCACGCATGATCTAGAATCTGGCAGTGGCCATCTCGCGTCCAATGTCGGACAATAAACAGCAGCCACGAAGTAAACCCGGCACGGGCACCCTGTTGCTCGCCCGCTGTCTCCCCCGCTCTAATCCCTCTCTCACACTCTGTGTGTGTGTGACCACGCCGCTGGGCCCAACGGGCGGAGGCTGTCGGGCCCGCGATTTTGAGTTTAGAGACGTGTGGTTTGTGCCCCGGACCACTTCCCAAAGAAATGACCTGGAGTCAGGACTGGGCTGATGATGGCATAAGCTTGACCAAATCAAATCAAAGCAAATCAAAGCAGGTGCAGGCACAGCAGAGCAGGCCAACGGCACATGGCAGCTGGCAAGGGCCGGGTCGTGCAGGTCGTGCAAGGCGTGCAAGGGCCCTTGTGCAGCAGCCGTCGGCATCGACCGATGCCCGCATTTATTTCATCACGTCTCGTTCGATGTTTATCAGCTTGGCCCGCTTCTTGCTCCCAACTGCCCTAATGTTCACGACATAGTCGAAAGACGTCTGCCCGTCCTCTGCAGAGTCCTCCCCTTCCTCTGCCGTTTCCCCAGCGGGGTTCATCCGCCGTCAGCAGCTCCTCGACAATGCAATCGCCCTGCTGGCCGCCAATGCCGGCTGCCCTGGGGGCACCCGGCGAGGCTCTTTGCCCTCCCACCTGTCCGAGTCCCACCGTCCCATCTCACCCATCAGGCTGATGATCCCTTGCCGCCGTTGCCCCATGGGCCCATCGCGAGCTAGATTGGGACCAGCCCATCTTCTCCACGAAATACCAAACATCAGGTACTGACGTCTGCACGCTGCCTAGCGATCCCACGCTGGCTGATGCCCTGCCCATTCCCCCAGCCTGACTGCTTGCAGCCGTAGGGCCGGTCCCCCCTGAGCCGTGAGGATGCGAGTGCATCTCATGTTTTTGTCCCACCTGCTCACTCGCCCTCTTCGCTTCGTGTTGTATTTATTCAACCCGTCCCCTGGTCTCCACCGTCAGCCTCCGGGGTGCAGGAACTCCTGTCCCCCTTCTCTCTCGATATCTATCTATCCATCTCCTTGCTCTCGCATATTATTGCCCTGCTCTGCTGCTCAAGTTCTGTACTTGGCCCCCTCAGCAGGTTTCACCGGAATCAAGAATTCTTTCTCATACAAGGCTGCGGACCGACAGGGAGTTAGTCACCTGCAAGTGTAAACCCGCGAAATCGGCCGGTGCAGTGGCCCGAGAAACGTCGATTATCACGCCACCTCTGTCACCGAATTTCTCCTACTGCCTCGTGTAATCAGCAACCATGGACGCCTCAACCTTCCCCATCATGCTGAATCTTTCCTCCCAAATTCCGTTACCACTCCCTCCAGATCACAAGTTGTTCTTCAAACACGGTCCGAGTCACGCCCCTGCAGCAATCCCAGGCCTTGCTCACAACCTTACGAATCCCTCGCTTCTCAAAACATTTGCCAGGGAGATGAATGGACAAACGCTTAAGAAGGAACCCTCGCTCCTGGAGAAGCATTTCCTGGAGCAGCAACAGCAGCGCATGAACCTGAAGAGGAAGAACGAGGAGCAAACGGAGAAAGAACAACAGAAAGAGCCACAAACACAAACACAACAGCAACAACAGCCATCATCACAAGATTCTGCTAGGTCCTCGTCTACGCCATCTGCGAGCGAATCCAGCGCCGACACCAAAGTACCACCTCCCTCCGCGTCACCAGACGCTGCCAACCAACGCCTATTTGACCTCGGCGGCGATCATCCAGCCTTTGCTGACCCCAAGTACGTCCAGATGGTCTCCCGGATGGCATCATTTTATCAGCAGAGGTGCCAGGCGATCCTCAACTATCAACAACAACGATGCCAGACGTGGGCTACCGGTCACAGGCAGAAATGCCAGGAGATGATGCAGTCCGCCATGCTTGTCGTGGCATGGTACATCCGGGACCGGATAGGGCGGAGGAGGCGCAAGAGCAAGCGGGCTTTCCGCCGTGGTCTGCGCGAGAAGAACACCGCCGCCGCCATGAGACGATTGCCAAAGGGCGAGGTTGTCCGCAAGTGGGTTATGAACATCCCCGATGCCGCGCTATCGCCCAACAATGGCATGAGGGATGATGCAAAACTCGACATGGAGGAGAGAGAATTCGACGTTGAGAAGGAGGTCACTCCCGACAAGGACAGTCAGCTGTTCTCTGTCGCGGACCAGATGATCAAGTCCCAGCTGGCCAAGATCGACATCCCCCTACTGGGGGCGTTGAATCTAGACGACAGCGACAGTGAGACTGATGATGACGACGACATGGGTCGCTTCCGCTATGCGCCCGAGGACTACGAGCTAGAGGATGATGGTGAGGACGATGGGGACTACGACGACGACGACATCGACTATGAAGATGAGACCCAGGAGCCCACTGAGGATGAGATCTCCCAGGAGGCACTCAACGGAACCGGCAAGGGGTCGCTGAAGAGGAAGCGCAGCGACAGTGACAGCGACATGGAACAACTTGAGGTGACCGTACCAGAGCCAAAGCGCCGTCTCGCAATCTAAAGGAACGGACGGGTTTGGGGAAGGAGGATAGAGGAATGCGCACACGGCATGTTACTTTGACACAACTTCAAAGGGCTTTTACTTGTCAGGAGTTCAGGAGCTTTCATTCGTGTGTAATAATTCGGATACCCGTGTCGGCGCTTCATTTGGGCGCGGATATTACATAAATATGGGAAGGGTATCTGAGTCGCCCTGTTTTTGGTGCTTGGGAATTGGCATGGGAAGGGTAACGGATATAACCTAACATAGCTTTGGGAGTCTGGTTCGCAATGTACGGGCCTCTGGGTTGAATCATCTAGGCAAAGAGAATAAAACCGAATTACTTCATCAGTTCGATCGTATAGTCTGTGACTTCCTCCATGTATAGACAGCTGAAGCTCACGTCTTCGATTGACTATGCAGTACTGCAGTTTTGCAAGGAAGACACGTGTTTGCAATCGCCACTATCTAGTCAACCCCTTCTATGTAGAAATACATACGACCTCTGCGAGCCCGACCAGACCACCGCCAGCATGTAATCCTCAGGGCTGCCTTTCATTGTTCTACAAGCTGAGCATGTATGATCAGTCATGGTCCTCCTCCGTCAACCCAGGACAGCCCTCCATCTCTTCATCAGGGTAGGCGAGCTTGCACCAGAAGCAGTAGCGATGCCTCTCCCTCAGGTAGGCGACGAGCCTCGCCAGCTTCTCGCCCACATCGAGCGCCTCGAACTCCTCCAGCTCCGGGTCCTCCTCGTCCAGGTCGTCCGCAGGCATGTAGACCGTCTTCTTCTCGTTACGGCCGCCGCCGCCGCCGCCGCCTGTGCCCAACGCGATCTTGTCATCCTCGTCCATGCCCTCGTCCTCGTACGCCGGCAGCCTCGCCGACAGCCCGCCGCTGCTCTGCTCGAGGTCGTAGCGCATCCTGCGGTCGCGCTCAGCCTCCTCGCGGCGGCGCACGAGGCCGCGGTAGACGACGGGGACGGACTTGAGCGGGCGCGACGACGGTGGCGCCTTCACCCCACCCCCTGTAGGAGCGACATCGGATGCTGGGACCCGGCCGTCCTCGTCCATCTTCTCAGCGACCTTCTGCGCGGCAAAGATCAGCTTCTCCTTGCGCGCCGCGTCCCGCTCCCTCGCCATGCGCACCCTGTAATCCCCGAGCTCCTCGACGCGCGCGCGCTTGGCCACGCCTGCAGCCTCGGCCGCCTCGGCGAGCTTCCTCTTCTTGTCCGCGTCGGCGCCGATCCCGCCTCTGTCCTCCTTGGTCTCGATGCGGAGCGGCTCGCTGCGCGCCGACGGGTTGTCGCGGCTGCCCAGCGCGGAGCCCGGCGTGAAGCCCATCTTGGCCATCATCGCGAGTCCCTTGCTCTTGGTCTTCTTCAGGTTCGCTGCTGACGGCTCCTCCTCCTCCGCCGCTGCTGCACCCGCCGCGGTCCCCGTTATGAGAGATCTCGACAGGCCTTCCTCTCTCCTCTGACGCTCTTGCGCCGCGAGCTCGGCCTTGGATGGTATGATGCCGCGCTTCAGGCCCTCCTTGCGCAGGCGCTGGCTGCGCTGCAGGGAGGTCTCTGGTTTCTTGGTGGGCGCGTCATCAAAGGTCATGTTCATGTAGTCGTCCTCTTCCTCATCCTCTTCCCCTCCTGCTCCTGTGCCTGCATCATGATCTCTGCTGATATCTGGTGGTGCCGCCGATGTGGTGGGGTCGGCATCATCCACGCTGTTTTGGCGGCCAAGGCTGCCAGCCTTCTCAGGTTTGCTGCCAAAATGTCGCATAGTGTCAATGCTCTGAACTTCAGTCGTAATTACAGCAAATCTCCCTGTGCGGGGTTTAAAATATTGGAAGTCGGGTGGATTTTGGTGTTTTTCTGGGTGTTAATGTTTGGTTTGCGTTACTTGGTGGGACTTTGCCGTTCACTCGGAAAAGAAGCTGCGATTTTCATTTCATCTCATTTAGGTAATTCTCACACCTGAGGTATTCCATCAACAACCTCAAACGCCGGGCCCCGCCCAATTGATATAGAACAGATTCCTATAGATGTGCATAGCCAGTTGGTATTTCTGCATGCCCCATTTAATTCTGAAAATCTTCACTGCATTACTACTCATTCTGAGCCAAACGCAGAGTCCCGACGCCGGACAAAACCACCTTAAGCTTACAGTCCACCATCCGTAGGAGAGATGTGGACATTGCAATTGATTCACAATCAAGGCTCACAGATCCAGCCCATGACGCTCACGTTGAGTCATCCTCAGGTAGTTCATCGACCACCGTCTCAACCATCTTAATCAACTCGTCTCTGGAGTGGCAAAGTCAGTGGGAATCTCAGCCAGCATAGGCAGATCAGCAGATGGGTACTCACATGTCCGGCCTCTCACTTGGCTCCACACTCAAACACTTCCTCACGACCTCCTTGATGGGATCACTGATAACAAGGTCCTCTGCCGCACCGTTCGCACCGCCGCCCTGGCCCATCCCGGTGTTGGTTCTTCTTACCGGCGCCTTCCTCTTCGTGCCACCAGGGCCCTCATCCGGGAACCGCCAATCCCCACCAAGCACGCAGATACTTAACGAGCCGCCCGTCTCGTCGCTGCGCATCTCGAACGGCGACTTCCCCACGAGACAGGCGTACAACGTGCAGCCCATCGACCAGATATCCACCTTGGTGTCGATCACGGTCCCCGTCTTGACGTCGAAGAGCTCCGGCGCCCGATATGGCATCGTGCTGTGCTCTGCCGCCGTGTCTTGTGTCGCGATGGCGAGGGACCGGGATGTGATGGGGATAGGAGAGACGGCGATAGAGCCCAGATCCATTAGTATTGGTGCCGATCCGGTGTCGTCAATCATGATGTTGCCTATCATATGTCAGCACCTTCATACAGTTCCAGACTGGTTAGAAAGTGGAAGAAGTCCTTACCAGGTTTGATATCCCTGTGCGAATAGCTCTTGATCTCTCCCTCTGGCACGCCCTCGTTTCCGTGCATCAGCGGCCTCTGCTGCTCTGTCTCGTCGTCCTCGTCCGCGCCGCCCGACTCCTGGTTCCTCTTCGACCTGCCCTGCGCCGCCTCGACGTTCTCGTCCACGCCATTGACGCGCATCTCCATCCTCTCGGGCCCCGAACCGCCGCCGCCGCCGGGCCCGGTGTAGACGTGCATCTCCCTCAGAGCGCGGCACACCCCGAGGAACAGGTGCATGAGCTTCTTCTCGGGGAATTTGGTGTGATTGACCAGGTTTGCGTTGATGAGGTCCTGCAGGTTGCCTCGCCTGTAGTATGGCAACAGGACGTAGACGGTCTTGGAGGCCTCGCCGCCGCCGCGCTCCGAGGCTATCGCGTAGTCGACGCTGTGGATTATGCCGGTCGTGTTGGCGAAGAGCTTGTAGGCGTCGACCTCCTTCATGGCCTGGGCGACGGACTCGGCGCCGAAAGGGCATCGGATCTTTTTCAAGGCGAACAGCTCGGAGGTCGATGTGTCTTGGACGAGGTAGACGTAGGAGAAGCCACCCTGTTGGGGCACATGCCCGTCAGCCCGGTGTTCTGAATTGCACAGGAGAGGGGGTGGAGGAAAGATGGCTTACCTCTCCGAGTAATCTCAGGATCTTGAAGTTGCGACTGTTGATCTTGAGCGACGGAGAGCCGGGAAAGCAGTTCAAGCAGTTCCCGAAGGAGGTGATGAGGTCGAGGAATACTTGCGCCATGGCGACTGCTGGGTCGGCGCAATGCCTGAAGCTAGGATCCTGGACTGCCAGAAGAAGGTATCGTCAACTTGCGAGGTGGGCACGGCGCGTTGTCCACGATCACCTCTCGGGCGGCGTCACTCTCCGGGGTGAGACGAGGTGGCGCGTGTTTCAACGGTGCTCGTCCGGGATGAAGGGAAACGCTGAGAGCTTTACGGACAGGGCAGTATCAATTGATCTAATATGCGGGATTCTGACAGAGTGTAGCGCTCGCTGTCATCTGCAATTGAAGAAGTAGTAGCAAAGAGATGGGTTGTTTCTAGAGATGGACTCCAATACTTGGAACAGATCATGTATCTACCTGCCTACCTACCGCACTGTACTGTACTGCCCCAGGTAATACGTAAGCTGCGCCTGCTTCCAGGGTTCTTTCCAATGTTCATCGGGAGCTCCATGCCGCCCGGGTGGGCTTTGGGCAGGGGTCTCGGGTACCTAGGTACTTAGGTCCCAGCCCAGGAATAGCTGGCATTACGGCACTACCTAGGTACCTGAGGAGGAGCTGTATCCCTTGCGATGATCCCATCTACTTGCCTACCTAGGTACCTAGGTACCTTTCCACTTGAAACCTGGTGTTGAAGTTATTCCCAGTCTCCTGCGAGGTTTGTGATCAACAACAACTTGGAGAACATGGTTTTCTCCCAGAAGCACACTTGCGCAGATACTTATGCCTCGTCATTTCCCCTCCCAACCCTTGAACAGCAGCAGCTTCAGCCTCATTAAACGAGCAGGGCATTCAACACCAACCCCAGGGCAAGACCAACACGCCTGGTAAGCCAGCACTCACCCATCCCTACACCTTCCACAATGGGCATATCTGCTAACGAGTGCCTTTAGGCAGGATGGGCGGCTACTTCAGCAACACAGCCCGCTCGGCTGATGATGACGAGGGTTGGAAACGCTACCTAACAGTCCAGGAGCAAGAAAGCGTCCTGAAGGAGGCTCGGTTGATTCAGCAAGGCTATCAGCCTGCGTGCCACGGGAAGAGGGTAGGCAGTGCAATTTTCTGGGCCCCTACCTCACATTACGCTCTCCGATGCAAGCTTGCTGAGCTCTTGGCTGCCCTTGAAAACGGTGCGAATCCAAACGAGGAAGAAAGCGTGCTGCCGCCCCAGGCGCGAACCGGTCGCCCTCTGGATCTATGTTTGGATGAATACACAGGAGAACCGGATGGCGATTCAATACTTAACAACATCCCCGTTATCCAGATGCTGTTGGACTACGGTGCTGTAAGTTCAGGTCTTCTCCCTTGACGCTTGCCTGCCTGTTGTGCTTTGGAAGAATACATCACTTCAGACTCCGCGGCACATGTTTAACACACACTAGGACCCGAGACTTGATCCAATTCCACAACTCAAGCATGCCCCTGGGTGTCCAAAACCACCTGTCGAAACTGCACGGCAACGGGCCGAGGACTCGGAACCCGGTCCAATGAAGGAGTTCTACCGCGAGGCATACCAAGTCCTGAAAAAGGCTACCGATCGACTAAACAGCAAGTGATGATACCTCAACACACATATATCTCCTGACATCAGGTTGTGGGGTTTATTATCACCACTCCAAGCGTGGTGCTGGGATCATGACAGAAGGTCAGTAATACGTATGCCCACAGACAACCTTTCAACTTATTAACAGATATTTGTCTCTTGAGGTTCCGTTACTACACTCTGCTTACTTGAAAGGGGTTTTGATCACCAGCCCCTGGGACTCTTTTCTTGGCTGTGCAGCACTGATCTCGGCGAATCCTCCTCTGATGTGAACTCAGAGAGATAAAGGTTGTCACCATCATGGAGCAAGGCACAACGTCGACGTCTCGGTTGCAATTTCCTGGTAATAAAGCAAGCGCTTTGAAGCCTTCTTCTCAAAGACACATGGATCGAAAGAGAAGAGAAAAAACATGGGAAGTTTCTGGTGCACGGCTTTGATGCTGCAGGACAAACGGTGCAAATGGTCCTAGGACGGTCCTAGGAAAGCTTGGGTTGAAGTTGGGACTTCCTCAAATGGCCCCGAATATGCCAAAGTGCGCATGCAGTCAACAGTCTCGACTGTGAACAGGTTGGTCGGACAGCAGTTTGTATCCAACAAGGCCCAGGACTGCTTGTGACAACGGATACATACTTCTCAAGACACTTCACCACTGCCAGACGGCACCATCCACATCTAACAGGAGCTTAATACTTCAGTTTTCGGTTGGGAGTGCAAGAGCGAAACCAGCTCGCAAGAATCCCAAACGCCTGCGTCTAATTTGACATCCAATAGACAAACAACCCGTCACAGGGAAATCTCTCCTTCTCTCTTGATAAGAACTCTCTGTTGTAGGATGGATCCTTCTATGATCTCGTGCTTGTTCCTAGGTTTCGGTAAATTTACCTGGCAAATATTTCGGACTCTGTGAGCTGTACAGGTTGGCTACGCACTTGCTTTGTGGTGCCATATCTCACAAATCACCGACAAGGCGTCAGCATTTAGAGCCTACGGGCTTGGACCAAGACTTCGGCCAAGACATGATGAAGTGTGCAAGCTAACAGACGCAGAAGGACACACCGTCAGCAGACTTATCGATCATCCCCTCTTTGAGCCCCTGTATCAACGACACCACCATTACAGACCAACAACTCTTATAAGCCGAGTGAACATGATCGAGACTCCGTCTGCTCTGTGCTTCCGCTAGATGTCTTAATCTCTTGAGGGCATTCAGGCTGCATGATCTGAACTTCCACTTGTCTTCTTCGTCGCGCCTCCAAAACTCGCGCATCCTGCGGCATCATGGGGTTATATACTAAGCTCCCAGAAGCGATTAATGAGGTCGATGTGATCATCGCCGGAGGTCAGTATTATGCATGCCCACAGGAAACTTCTCAACTTTCTCACAATATTGGGATTGACTTAGGTGGAACGGCCGGTTGTATTGTCGCATCAAGGCTCGCTGATGCAGATCCCGGGCTGTCCATCTTGGTAATCGAGAGCGGCCCAAACAATGACACACCCACTGTGGAGATTCCGGCTAGCTTTTTAGCCCATCTTTCCCCAGAAAGCAAGACCAACCGGTTCTACCTGACGAAGAAGTCACCTGAGGTTGCTGACAGATCCCTTATTATCCCTACGGGGAGCATTCTGGGTGGCGGCTCATCGACCAACTTCATGATGTACTGTCGAGCTCAGCGTTCCGACTGGGATTCGTGGAACACCCCGGGGTGGTCCGCCAATGAGATGTCGCCGTTCCTGAAGAAGGTAAGTCGTGTGCTCAAATTTCAGAGCGGCCTGAATCCCCCAAGCTGATGGCCGGTCTTGCAGCTGGAGACGTATCATGGCGACGATGCGAAAGGTGTCCACGGACACGAGGGGCCAATCCATATATCCCGTGGTACATACAACTCCCCCAGAATCGAGGAAGAGTTCATAGCGGCAGCAAAGAACGTGGGCTGGCCCGAAGTCCCGGACTTGTCAGGCCTCGACTCTATCAATTCCGTATGCCGTGCGAAACGCTTTATCTCGCCCAGTGGAGAGCGTCAGGACGTAGCGTCAACCTACCTCCACCCGCGCCTTCGCGATGGAGAGCACCCAAATCTGCATGTCCTTGTGGAATCTCAAGTGTCCCGGATTCTGATCGACGACAGCAAGAAGGCCTATGGGGTCGAGTTCAGTCCCAACCCAATCTTTCACACTGACGGCGGAATGGAGCTGCCCCATCGCAGCGTCAGGGCGAGGAAGCTTGTCATCGCATCCAGTGGCGCCTGCGGGACGCCGCTACTCTTGGAGCGTTCTGGAGTCGGTGATAGTGAGATCCTCACCCGCGCTGGCGTCCCTGTCTTAGTTGACTTGCCCGGAGTCGGCAACGGCTACGAGGACCATCATTTGCTTGTTTATCCATACTTTAGCAATCTAATGCCCGCAGACACGCTCGACAAATTCATCTACGGATCTCAGGAAACCCAAGAGGAACTGGTTAAGAACAAGCATAAAATGCTAGGGTGGAATGCCCAGGAAGTTCAGGGCAAAGTCCGGCCGACCGAGACTGAGGTTGCTGCCCTTGGACCTGAGTTCCAGGCCGCCTGGGACCGAGAGTTCAAGCCGAACCCAGATAAGCCGTTAGCAATCATCACTGCGATTGCCGGGTAAGAACTGTGTATACAAGAACTGAGGCTCTTCTCACCACCGTGCTAAAATGAGACACAGTTTCCCCGGAGACCCGCACCTCACCACCGGCGACCCCTGCCTCTCCACGACGGTGTTCACCGTATACCCGTTCTCTCGCGGGCACATTCACATCACGGGTCCGGGGGTAGACGACCCGGTCGACTTCGAGACGGGGTTCTTCGCCGACCCCGGGCAGCTCGACGTGAAGAAGCACATGTGGACGTACAAGAAGCAGCGCGAGATCATCCGCCGCATGCCGTGCTACCGCGGCGAGATGGCCGCGTGCCACCCGCCCTTCGCGGCCGGGTCCGGCGCCGCCTGTATCCAGCTCACCGACGGCCCGCTGCCCACCGGCGTGCCCGACATCGAGTACTCGGCTGAGGACGACGCCATCCTGGAGCGGTGGCTGCGCGAGAACGTGGGCACGACGTGGCACTCGCTCGGGACGTGCAAGATGCTGCCGCGCGACGAGATGGGTGTCGTTGACCCAAGTCTCGGCGTTCACGGGGTGCGGAACCTCAAGATTGCGGATCTGAGCATTCCCCCGCGCAACGTTGCGGCGAATACTGGTAACACAGCGCTGGCTATCGGTGAAAGGGCGGCCGATATCTTCATCAAGGAGCTGGGCTTGGGTTCTTCGTAGCCTGAGAGTTGCCTAAGGGGGGCTGTGTTCTGGGTTTCGAGTCTAAAGGCCCGAAAATGTACACGCCGTCAGGAGTTTTGGCAGATTCTCATCAATTCTCTATTCCTGTGCTACGCTGCAGCTTGTTGGAGGAGCTTGCTTTTCATCCTCAGCCGCGGGCCATAAATTCTGAATGCGAAAGGGATCGGGATCATGATGACCGCCAGACAACCGAGCAGAGTACAGGCCCATTGTACACCCAGGTTCTTGAACATCTGTCTGGAAAAGAGCGGGAACCCTGCTGCAATCGCTGAGCGGAGCATAATGTTGGCAGCAACTGCTGATGCGGCCCTGTGACAAGTCAGTCAACGCTTCTTCAAACACGGGAGCAGATGACTGGAAACTGACAGTGGTAGATACGCGTCGACCAGATAGTTGAAGCAAGGTAGGAAGACACATAGAATGCCAAACCCAGTGAACAAGCCTGCGAGGGTGGGCGCAGCCCAATGAATCTCGGGATCGAACCCAGTCCAACCAAACCTGATGGGATGGAATATTGTCAGTATAAAGCATGCAAGCTCTCAGTAAATTGAGATACACTGACCAGAAAATACCCGCCGCAAATATGGGCGCGCCTACAAGACTAGGTGTCAAGCGCCATTCAGGAATCGGTACGTTCCCGTTCTCCGCCAGCTTCTTCACATAGCTCGAGTGTTTCGAAAGGATGAAGATGAGAGCTAGCACTTGCCCAATAAGAAGGCCAAGAAACGGAAGACCGCTCACTCCTGGGGCAATGCCATGGACATCCTCGAAGACGATGGGGTAGGCAGTGAGAAGACAGTAGACGAGCCCGTAGATGAACGACATGTACATCGACACAAACAGGATGACGGGCTCGGTGACCAGCATGACTAACGGCCGAGTGAAATACTTCTCGACCAACGCCCTCGCGTCCGCGTCGACCCTCTCGTGCTGGGCCTGGATCCCCCAGTTCCCAGTCTGCCGGCGAAGCGCAGCGGCCTTCTCGACAAGAATGCACGGCGCATACGTCTCCCGCAGGAAGAAGAGCGAGATTCCCCCATTGGCAAAACTCAGGATCGCGGGGATGTAGAGGGTCCACCGCCAGCCCAGGTAGCTGGACGTGACGAAGCCGCCCACAAAGGGCGCCGTGAAGGGCCCGCCGAAGACGCACAGGGCGTACAGCGAGATGGCGACGCCGCGGTAGGTGTTGTCGAAGACGTCGGAGAGCAGGCCGGGGACGACCGTGAGCTGGCCCGCGCCGCAGGCGCCCGCGAAGAAGCGGCACACGGCCAGCGTCTGAATGTCCCGGGCCACGGCGGACCCGATGGTGAAGATGCCGCCGGCGAGCATCGAGATGGTCAGCGGCCACCTGCGGCCCCAGAGCTCGGACGAGGGCGCCCAGACGACGGGGCCGGCTGCGAAGCCCAGCACGTACAGGGTGGTCCCCAGGGTCGCGACCTCCCTCGAGACGCCGAGGTCGTTGCTGGCCGTCTGGGTGGCGGGTGCGTAGACGGCGCTGGAGAAGGACACAATGTACGTCCCGAGGCAGACCAGGATGGAGGCGAAGAGTCTGTGTAAGAAGAAGACTTGTGAGCTTTAATTCTATTCGTAAGTTGCGGTCGGAGCATATCATACTTGGCGGAGCGGCTCCAGTTGTAGGGATGCAGCGCATCGTTTTCTTCGAACTCGGCTGTATATATGTCTTGGTCGGGAAGCGTTGGTGGGATTGGCTTTCCCATCCCCATGGACAATTTCTCCATCATCTTCGCTCAGCCAATTCCTGTAACACCTCTTGTTACCGTGGTTCTAAGTTTGCAGTATGCATAACCGACTCTGATTTATATGCAGTGTAACAGCCTCGTGTGAGTTTGCGTATAGACGTTCAATCCTAGTACGAGTTAATTACTACAGGCATTCTCTTTAAAGTAAAATGCAGGATACAAGGTACAATAGTAAGAGTACATCGAGATCCTTTCCAAGGACCGATGAAGTCCGTCTTGAATCTCAAATCTTTATTTGTCATTGGACTTCTCTCGGGTGTTGCGGCTCTTTGATGGTTCCAAACATTAGCTTCGGTATTAACGAGGGCGCGAGTGAGAAGCCGCAATATCCGCACCGCTCATGCCATCGCTGAATCCTACTTTTGTACGATGGCCTGAGATAAAGGTGATCTGGCTCAAGGTGTTTCTTATTTTTTTCTTCCTTTTTTTCTATCTTTTCACAACCAGTGAATCATCCAGATCCGCCCATAAAGGAAGAGCCAGCGATTGGATCCGCATGCAGGAACTGTTCGAGGTCAATCCGCTGAAGTCCGGGCAGGTCAGCAACCAGGGCACCAAGCCATGAATAGTCCTCGGCGCTGGGACTTATTTGCTGCGGTGGCGGTGCCGTCTGTCGCTCCTGATGGTGGATATTGAGGGCTTCGCCAAGGATCGCTATGTCGTCTTTCCTGCGTTGCTGGTGCAGGAGAACCAAAAGACACGCAGCACTATGCGCCTCTCTCATTGCTTCCGTGTCGTAGGTTGAGGCGACGAGGCTCAGCGTCTGCATCGCCTCTGGGAGCATCGCAAGGGATGACCGCGTGTCCATTACGAGGAGGACGCAGAGTACATGGAAAGGCACGTTCGCGACCTGGTGCCATGGGCAGCATTCCGTCACCATCTTCCGAGCGCAACCGAGTCCTTTCTTTAACAAGGCCAGTACCTCTTCTGCCAGGCTCGGTGAGATGTCGAGATTCTGTGTGTGAATGCGCCGGAGAATACAGAGCACCAGATTGCACTGCGCAAGAACCGATGGCGGTCTGGTGTGGACGCCTCCCACAACATCAGAAAGTGTCGACGTGAGGTCTGTCTCATCCTTGAGCCTTCCCGGGTCTAGGCTGACAGACACTGGCAGGAGGCCCAGAACTTCAGCTGTGTAGTCCCCTGGCTTCGACTCTGGCAACCGGGGCAGCTCGTCGGTTCGAAAAGAAACGCGGCAGAGTCCCAGATCGAATGAGGTCCACGCGTTCAGATGATGGGCAACCCCGACTAGCCTTCTTTTGATATCTGGGTCGCATTGTGCGGTGGGCAGTAGGACCGATGTCGACTCCGGGTGAAGCCCCGAGGCTTCAACAAGGTGCATCAACGTGGAGCTGGCTAGCCAAGTGGAATGAGGCGAGTCCGTCATCCGGAGATAGCTTACACGGAGGGTCCATCCGGTCAGGAGATCAATGGGCGGAGGACCGCGTAGATGATAGTTGTCTAGACAGGCACGAGCCGAGCGAACCAGATGTAGTTCGGTGATTGTGGCGTTTCGTTGCGAGAATAGACACCCAATGGCAGCGACGCCACCCAAGACACTGTCATATATGCTCGGTATCTGAGGCGATTCCCATCTTGTATTCAGATTAGCAAAGAACTGCTCTTGGTCGATGAACCCGTAGCATGGATCCACCTTGTCGAAGTAAACCTGGGCCAGGAATTTCATGTGTTCCAGTGAGGTAATCTCAACAACAGACAGCGGAGAAGCAGTGGTATTCATCTGAGAAGACACCTGTCTTGCTCCAATATTCCACCCAAAGAGGTTAAGCTTAGGGGCTTTGGTGGGATCGATCTTGAGGCCGAGATTCCGGACGAAGGCCGCTCCGGAATTGGCCTCGAGGCGCCGGACCAGGCCAATGTGGTCGGACTCGGCGGCACCGGGCTCCGAGGCATTTTGATGTAGAGACTGCGATCCGACTGAGGGCGGCCCTGGAGTGGCCTGCACGACGGCTTGAGAGGTCCTCCGTCGGTGTTCAGGCTCGTAGTAACAGGAATAGCCCCAATCTGTGCAAGTGAGGCACGGCTCGTTCCCGTCGCATCGTCTCTTGCGCTCTCTGCAAGGCCCACAGGCCTGACGGGCTCGCTTCCGCTTCAGGGAGCTCATGTTGCCAAGCAACGCGGGTAAGAGTGAGGACAGATGTCTCGTCAAGATGCCGCTCGGCAGGGAGTGGGTGAAGTGGGATGTGCGGAATTGGCGCTTCGACGTTTCGACGCCTTTCGCGGGTGCTGCGGTTCGGTCGGCTATTGCGGGGAGGACGGCGTACAGTAGAGAGCATGACGTCGACGTCTGGGCACGAGTCGTCTACTGCAGTTGAGTCCCTCAGACGATCTCATTTTTCTCTCAATTCAAGCGGTACTCCTTTTCCGTTTCATATTCGTTGCCCCTCCATTTTTCGAATCCGGCGTGTTCGATGGACTGTGCCTGTACTTGGGTGTCTCCTAGTCCCACCGCTTGAACGAGAGTCTAATCGAGAAGCTGCAAGAGTCACCCTCGCACATCCTCGGGCAAATTGCACACGTGACAAGATAAGTTAGAGACCCCGAACCTTGGGTGTAAAGGGAGACCAGTAGCGACACTGTTTATCTTGTAATAATTGTTCATCTGGTCATGGACCATCTAATTGCCCACGAGCGGTGTGTCTACCTTCCGGTCCTCTGCCGCTTCAGCGATGGCCTGATGTCGTTTTTCGCCCTCTTCTGCTTTGCTGGCCTGCCGTATGCCTTTCTTCTTGTAACCAGGGCTGTCATTGTGACTGACCGAGCCATGCACGCACAGCAACCTCCCTGCCGTGAGGAAAACTTGGCGAGGGCAGCCTGCTCTGAATCAAGGTTGCAGGTGGCTTTGAAGGCGAACGTTGCGCCGATCCCTTTTCATTACCTAGGTATACCCCACAAGCGACATCCTTCCGGCTGTGAAATTTGGAGCAGCAACAGCATGTCTTCCTGTTCGCTGTTGGTTGCCGTTGTGATTGGACGTCCTCCATGGTGGATTGTTGGGTCGGTAGTTGCGATATTGCTGACTTGCATATTCTGAACACGACTAAGCTGCGTATGCAGCACGCCGGTGAAGATGGAGAAGCATTCAGCCCCCTCTGTCATGACATTCAACCATATATTGGAGTCTTGGACGCCTATCACTCCATCTCTGGCAAATGATGGTTGCCCCGCGTTGATCTCTTCTGGATTACTGTATTCTTCAGTCAGAAAGCATGCCAGTGTGTCTTGGCAGGCCCATGAGCCGCGTTGCATCCATACATGGCAGCAGTCCTTCCTTTACCGCCCAGGTGGATAAGCAATAGAAGAGCACCGACCGGGTCTGGAACAATTCCACCTCCATACAATGGGACCTCTGCGTGACTGTCGAAAGCACCCAGGTTTGCAGCCTTCAATCAGGGCAAATTGATTTGCTACCTCCCCCACAAAATGCAACTCTCCAATAACCGTAAACTCCGTTCGCAACGATGTCTGCTCTCAGGACAAGTAAAATACCTTACTGAACTACCAGCTGCACCTCGAAAACTCTTCGGATGTCCTTCTCCCAATAAGCCCTTGGCCGAAAGGATGTCACTAAGCTAAGCAACAGCTTAAAGATGGCGACAACAACTAGCGACGCCAAGCCGACGCCTGCGTTGATACCCCCTCCGGGCACAACGTCTAACTTGGACCACCCAGAAACGTCGAAGGGAGCAATGACTATCGCCATTAGCGTCGTTATACCGCTAACCACTATATGTTTCCTCCTACGCACATATGTCAGGATTTGGATTAGGCGACAATGGATCTGTGAAGATTGTAAGCGGGTTCCAGCTGATCAGCATTTGCAAGAGTAATAGACAGACGCAGCTAACGACCAGAGTAGGGCTCGTTCTGCTTGCTTGGGTAAGTCTCGACTAAGTCGTAATAATAGGATGTCTCCGGACTAAAGGCGCAGGTTGGGACAATCACTTATTGTGGCACTGGAGCATCCACGATGGCGCACCACGGCGGAGAGCACGAGTGGGACTTGACCCATGCCCAGGTCAAAGAGGCATATTACGTACGTAGATAGGACTCACGCCCCTTCCCCATTCCCTGCGCACCCCTGGGTCCTGTGCCGAAGAAATATAGGAGAACAAAAGCTGCGAGGGCAATAGACTGACATGAGACTTGAACGACGGGAAGTGGTTGTATGTGGCCAGGATCCACTACGGCGTTGCCATCTGCATGGCCAAGCTCGCGATCCTTTGCCTCTACCGGCGCATATTCTCGGGGCACCCACGAAGCCCCTTCAACGTCGCTGTCGTTATGCTCAGCGTCGTCCTCGTGCTCTACTACGTCGCCACAGTCATTGCCAAGATATGGGAGTGTATCCCGCGAGCCCGGGCTTGGGACCAGCTCGTCCCCGGCCACTGCATTAATGTACTGATGCTGGTTAACGTTGACGGCATCTTTAACGCACTAACCGATTTCATTATGGTTATAATGCCGCTCCAGGTGGTCTGGAACATTAACATGAAGGTTGTGAAAAAGGTTTATGTTGTGTTGGCTTTCACGTTTGGCATGTGGTGAGCATCTCTCTGTGGCTTAGACCTCGGCTTTTGCGAGGGAAGACTTCCTACATGACTTCAGGATTTCCAACTGACTATGTATCAGCGCCCCTGCGTTCAGCCTGGTGGGTTGCGTTGTGCGACTGCGAGGCCACAAAAATCCAGACAAGACCTGGGTCCAGCCTCAGGTAATAATGTGGGCGTAAGTCGATCGGCCTTCATCTCTGTCCCCAATTTCTTCCACTTGCAAGAAGATGCTGCCGTCTTCTGATGTATGGGAAACGAAGCACACATATATTTATAAGACGAATCGTTGTATAATTTCTAACGCGCACCACTTGTCTCACCAGGCTGGCGGAGATAACGACAGGAGTTCTCTGCGTGAGCTTCCCTGAGCTTGGGCTACTCCTCAGGGGCGGCAAGCGCAGGTCAAGCATGGAGGCGAGCACTGGCATCCGGGAGGGCCGGTACCGCGAACAGAACGCCGTGTTCAACGGCGCGCGCCATAGCTTGTGGACCTCGGGCAAGAGGGGCAGTCGCGGCGTCGGTGGGGAATATGAACACGTTGAGCTGGACGAGGTCTGGCTTATCAATCGCCTGCAAATGTGGTGAGCATCGAAAGCGGCCAGCCAGGGCACCCGACCCCTGGAACCTCGCCTGGGGACGTCGAAGTCACGAGAGAGGTTGGGGTGGATTTAAGTAGTATTGTGTAGTGCTGGTAGTGTGGTCTGGGGTTGTCGCCAGGTTGCAGATAATGTGGGATGGAATATCTTGACATTGGCCTCTGCAGATGCGTCTCTGATGTTAAAACCTGGACAGGGGTGTAATTGCTATCAGTCTCAAGCGAAGTCAACCGCCTCCCCTCCCCCAAGGGCCCGTCCACCAGTGATCTGTGGCGAATTTTATAGAAGTGTAAAGTTTTAGATAAGGCGCTTGGTAATTGTAAGTTAAATTTTCTGAATGTTGCCGCATGAAACTCCCGAGGTGTTGACCAAAGTCCGAGAAGCAACCCATTCTCCATGTTCAAAGAGATTAATGATGAGAGACCTTGAGAGGGGACATTTGATTTACTTGAAGGTTGTTGAAGATATGCGTTGACATGTTAGCCATTGGACTTGTAAAATGAGGAAATTGTTTATACGAGGCTTCGTTGATTCTGGAGAGGGGCCTTAAAGCACCAAATCTATGCATAGATTATGGTTGACGATGGCCAATCCGGAATCATGGGGGCTACAATATCTGCATGAAAGACACTATATATACTGAACCACAGACTTTAGCCATTCACGATTGCTCTCATGTAAGCCATAGCACTTTCAGCTGCCTCCTTAATAGCCTCGTCCTGTGCTTCCTTGCCAAGCGCGAAGAGTCTCTTTTCCCAGAACGTCTAACGTCTATATGAATCATCAAAAGCTACAGGTGAGAGCCCGCTTGAATATTTCCAGGCATCTCTCCATTGGTACTGACATAGAGGCTTCCACCCTGCTAGTCTGCATTCATCTCGAATTTAGTATAACCTAACTGGAATGTTGAAAAAATGCTGAACTTCAAGAACTTCAGGTGGCGGATTACGGTTGTCTAGGTAAGAGTAGTCATGTAGATTAGCTATGTGGTTCGACATCGCGAAAAGGGCTCCTTTGGCATATCGACTCCACGGTCTGTCTATCTTCGGAACTTGGATATATTTAAATTGGGTCGAGACGGGTGCCTAATCATGGCGCTGACAACTACTGAAAAAAGAGTCAAGGCTACGTCCAGTATGTTGCCGAGATGTGTCCTCTTGAAAAACGGACAAGGCAGGGATCGCTCAAGCTTTGGTCACCCAACAGGATTTGGTGCAACACATTTATTAACCAGCAACCTGCCTGCTCAGAACACCTCGCTACATTCATCCCCCCAACAACAACGACGGACATATTTTGTAACATTTCAACAACACAAAGACACCAGGGCAGAGGCTATCACAATGTCATTCATATCATCCGTCCGCACCCGCTACCTGGCATGGTCAAATTCAACACCATTTCCAGACCTGCCAGACACACCACCGCCCATATTCCAGCGCTGGCATGCCTTCGACAAAACAATCTGTAAATGGGCACCTGCTCAGCCCGGTCATGTAGATCCACAAGCACTCAGTCGACCTTTACGGCTTGTGACGTGGAATGTCGACGCTTTCGGCGATAGCCCCGAGTCACGCATGGACGGAATCCTTTCCAAACTCCAGCGGATGCTGATGAACGGCAGCGGTCCCGATATCGTGTTCTTCCAAGAGGTATCACGCAAGGCCCTCGCCCATCTACTCCAATCCGCCTGGTTCAGAGAGCACTGGATTTCGAGCGAGGTCGACGAGACAAACTGGGCCGAAGTGCCCTTCGCTACCATGACTCTGATCTCCCGGTATTCAATCTGCAGCCTTCCTGGTAACCCCGAGAATACACCCGAGTCTACCTCCTCCACCACCGCCGACTCTGGGAGTGGGATCTGCCCGGTCTGGAGAGTCAAGTACCCAAGTCGCTTCAAGCGGGACGCTCTCTGCTGCGATATCTTCTGGGGGAAGGAAACAAGAATCCGTCTGGTCAATGTGCACCTCGACTCCCTTCCTATCCAGCCGAATCTGCGACCACGTCAGGTGGCTATTGCTGCTAGCCTTCTGCGCACAACTGGTGTGGGGTGTGGGGTCATTGCTGGGGATTGGAACCCTGTCTCGGAGGAGGACACGTCCTTGGTACAGGAAAACAGATTGGTAGACGCATGGGAGAGGCTGCGTCATGGAGAGGACGGGTTCACTTGGGGCTTGGATGGGAAGGCGGAACCATTTCCTCCGGGGAGGTTGGACAAAGTGGCCGTGCTGGGTCTCAAGCTTTTGGATATACAAGTGATACACCCGGGGGTTTTATCGGCAGAGCCTGAATCTGGAAAGGAGATGATGGCAGGTAATGATGGGGATGGAGTGCCGTGGAGTGATCACTCGGGCCTTTTTTGCAGCTTTGTTATTGATGAGACGACGGGATAGGGAGGCCACTTGCAGATCAGATACTCAACCCCTCCTTCTGCCATGCGAGTATTTAGAACTACCGGCAGTCTTTAACAGCTGGTGGCCTATGGCTTTCGTAATTTTCGAAATTGGTGTAGTGTCAAAACAAGCTGACCTGGTGACTTCCCAACCTCCCACCGTACCTGTAAACTCCTAGACTCCTTGGTGATTGGCCTAAAATATTCTATGAAATTATCTGGTGGTATCGAGCCTCCCTGGCTCGTCATAGGACTTTTGGTTGCCATCTCTAGTCGTAGTCTTTCCCGTTCGGCCTGAGCAACGAGAAAAAAGCCTGCGTGAATCATCGACTCAAGAAATCGCGGTAATTTGGACAACTATTACTCCCTAAAATTCCTCTAATTTGTTGGAAATGTCCTAGTTGTGTCTGGCATGATATGTGGGCGGCCTTATGTAGTAGTGTCAAAGGATCGCCTTGGCTCAGCTCAGTTGGGCTGCTTTGAAAGAATCAATTTGTCGGCAATTTGGGCAGATCAGTAAGAGATCAATTTCTCTTTCGTATCAATTGAGACTACTCGAGCGCCATCCGCCCTCCATCACTTTGAACAACAAAGTCCGACGTTAAAGTTGCCATGTTGCTGCTTGGAGCGATCTTTGACTATTCGGACTGGGCTGACGACTCACGACGCAGGCCACTTAGACGAGGCTGACGAGTCAGGCTGGTGCCGCTTGCGAAACAGGGTAAAAAGACCGCTCGAACATTTACCCTGGTGGCTTCTTGTTGGTTAGAAAGACTTTTCAAAGCTTGTATAAATACAAAGGAGGCCTTCTGGCAATTGCGAGTGCTGTAGCCCGGCATGACAGGGTTGCAACCGCAACACGCAGTGACTTCCGTGAGTCGGCCTTGAATCTACCTGCAGAATATGCACCGGAGATTTAATGCATCACGCTACAACATTGCCCAGCCTTTAGCTACACCTGAGCTGTATAGAATAATATCGAAAGAAGAGATACAAAAAAGAGCAAATTACTGAGCAAGCAGAGACGTGATTGATTTGGTGGGCGGTCACTCTTTGAGTGACCTACCTCATCTGGGACCTCATACCTTTGCCGTCAAGACAAATTTGGGAAAATGAATGAAGAGCGGATTGAGGTGATGAGATTTTGAGTAATTTCCTGGCTCACATGTCTTCTTGACCTTGGTGCTGTATATCAAACTTTGCAGTGTAACACACAGGCCTCAGGTATAAACAGCAGAGACAAGCCGAAGTCGAACACTCGTGGTGGATTTTGCGGAAGAATGAGGCGATCCAGCCTCTATGCTGCCCATTGAATTGCTGCTCGATCCAATCCCTCTCATATAAACAGGTATTGGTCCATCAAGAAAGCATCCATACCAAGGCCTCTCGTGCACAGCCGATATTTCTGAATTACGACTAGTTGATCCATCTCAAAGCTCCAAACTGCCACATCTTACTTCCTATCGTGGAGCTGCATCTATAGATATAGCGTTGATGTCTTATTTGAGTGACTTCCGGACGAATCGTTGTTGATTGTGCCATCCCTGGCGCACTTATAGTCTCCCAACTGGGTTTTGCTCATCGACTGTCCCATGACACTGATACTCAAATCAAATAGCGTATTTCCCTAATGGGATTTTCCACACTAATTTTGGATTTCAACCTGAATTTCGGGCGCCAGGGTATTTTCTCACTGGCCTCTTGGCCAGATCATCGTCGAGGCTGTGGGGAATGCAAACTGGAACAAGCCGTTGAAGTATGGAGATTGTACAAGTGTAAGCTGGCTGAAACTATCTATTTGCTTGAACAATCCTCCCCTTATCGTAAGGTCCCATGAGGGACAAAAACTATTCGAGCCTGTGACTGGGCGATACGTTGATCTGGCCGCATTCAAGACAAAATTTCAGGGCGGCCAGGATATGATCTGAAGGTGGGCATGGACTTGCTGAGAGACTTGAAAAGTGCACTGAAGAGTACATTAAGTCTTGCATTCAAGAAAGTCCGGAAAAAAGATCGCAATATCCAGCACCCATCGTAACAAATGCTAAGACCGTCATGGCTATTGTTACGATTCTGTGTGCTTCCCTCTGCACGGTGTTGTTAAGAAGATTGGATATGAGGATTTAGATAGCAGGAAATGAAGAAGTCTTCTCGGAGTCTGTGACTAACAGCGCGTAGAGAGGCTGATTCGCTCTGTATCATATTCTCCATGGAGACATGTATCCAAGGCCAAAGATTCATGACCTGTTCCTCCTCCAGGCTTCACCTGGGGCAAAAACCTTCACACGTAAATTGAGCAGTGGAGTTCCATATGAGCAGTGTATATTCTCCTCTCCGGCACCACTGACTACCATAACCTAGTCCAATTTGCGGCCAAGCAGTTATTTTCCAATGCGGATTCTCCAATCTTTCCGCGGTGCATTCCGAGCCACACCAAAGCGCCCTGTAACCGGAGAGCTGCACTGGGGTATCACTCATAGCAATATGTGGGATAATGCACAAACCAGCACCAAACAAGTGAGAACCAAAACCTGCGATGCGGATAATGTATTATTTTCGTGGTCCCATGAAAACACCAAACACCCCATGGCTCAACCCCTCAGAAACGCCAGTACACGCAAGGCCAAGAGCTGTTAGTGATACTAGACGCATTGCCGCAAACACCCAGGCGCAAACCATTTCAACCGCCATCATATTCTCATACTGTCGTCCCGTTGACCAAGATTCGCTTGTAATAACCCCTGGCGGTAAGGCCAGACCGACAACCAACACCCGATGAGATTAATCATAGAGCATCCTCAAACGGGCAGTCCACGCTATTATGCCCGTCCTTCTCGCACAGCGCGCACCACGCCTCCGCATCGATGATGCCGGACTCCTTGCCCGCCACTGGGCCCGGGTCGTTCAGATTGGGTATCATCTTGACGGGTTCGGACACGCGCCCCTCAGGCTCGGAGGATGGTGGCAAGTGGGGCGACAGCGGAGCCACCTTGTAATCGTCGTGTTCATTGGCCCGGGGTGGTGCGAGGCCCCCTTGGCTCGTGACCTTCGGCGTCGGCAGAGGCTCGGACGGCGCTGCGGGCGGGTTGCCGAACATGTTGGTGCAGGTCAGGATGTCATGGCCCGACGTCTCGCACAGCTCGCACCAGAGTGTGCTGTTCTCCGTGACTGAGGATAGGGCGTCGCTCTCGGCCATTGTGTCCAACGTATGGGCCCGTTGATGCGACCGCCTCTGCCCTGGCTGCTGCTGCTCCGGCGAGCGGTGCTCGAACTCCTGGGCCAGGACGACCGTATCGCGGGAGTCACGGACAGATGAGCGCTGAGCCATGGTTCCATTGCTACGACCGTCGCGCACGGTCGCGGCGCTGCCCCTCCTAAGGGCCTCGATCTCATGCTCCATGTCTTCTTCTTTGCTCGTCTTGTCGTCAAGTGCGGCTCGTAGTTCTGCAACCTGGCGCTCGAGCTTTTCGCGCGCGATGCGGTCGTCTGCGTTACCTCGGGAATCGTGTGATACGGACCGATGAGGTTGCGGCCTGTCGGCGTCGTCCGGTAGCGAATCTCTACCCAGAGAGTGGATGATTGCTTTGAGGCCCCGGATCTCGTCCTCTTTCTGCTCCAGGTCTCTGAAGAGCGCCGAGTTGTCCCCATGAGATTGACCAACTGTGCCGTTCGGCGCACTGGCCGCCTTCTCTCTTTCTCTCCTGAGCTCGGTCCTTGTCCTCTCGACCTCACCCCTCAGGAACTCCACCTCCCCACGGGCCTCGGCCTCCCCTCTCCTGGCATCCTCGAGGCCTTCCTCAAGTTCCTGCACGAGTTCTTCCAGTTGTTTCAGTTGCGTCGCAACCACATCAACGTCGCTGTTCCGCTCTTGGATTTGTTGAATATCTTGCATCAGCTCATCTATACGCTTCTCATACACTCTCTCCGTCTCGGCACTTGCCAGTTCCAGTGTGTCGATAGTGCTCCTGAAATCGGCTCTGTGCGTATCGAATTCGGACGTGAGCATTGCGATCTTCTCGTTCTTTTCCCGGATCAGTGCTCGTAGCTCCCCTGTTTCTTTGTCGCCCAGGCTGTCCTTCCGGCTTGGAGGTGGGGGCATTTCAGCATGCTCCATAAGATTTTGCACTTCTGTGAGGCTGCTCTCCATGTCTGCCAGTGTTGCCGTTTGTTCCCTGAGTTGTCTGTCGCGATCCTCCAACTCAGCACGTAGTCGCTCGATCTCGTCGTCATGGCCGCCGGCCTGCCGCGATGAAGCCCTATACTTGAGGGCTGACGCTCTTCCGTTCCCGGCAGGTGTTGTCTCCTCGTCTGTGGTGAAGCCTGCAGTCGGCCCGGAAAGCGCCGATGAACTCCGCGGTCCCATACTGAAATTGCGACTCGGCTGTAGCATTCCTTTCTTGGGCGGGTCGCCTGGCGCCATAGCGCTGTGCACGCTCTTCGAGAACTTGCTTTGCGTCGGACTTCCATATCGGGGAGCAGGCTTGCCAGAGGGTGTGGCGATGCTGGGGCGCGCGGCAGGCGTCAGCTGTAGCTTTCGTGTTGGCGACTCTGGCCGCGCTAGTGAGGGCCTTGATTTCTTTCCCAACGGACTGGCTGGGCGTGCAGGGCCGACTGATTTGGAGAACTGCGGTAATGAAGGCGTCGGCGGTGTAAAGTTTGTAGAATTCTGTGTGCCGGCCTTTAAGCCATTCGCAGCAGAAACAGGAGTCTTCGGGAATGAGATCGCGGATGCTGAGGTGGGTTCGCGCCTCACGGCCTTATTCATCGGCAGGAAGATACCGGCGCCAGGTATATTTGTGGCGAAATAAGATACGCTGCAAAGGGTGTATTAGCATGCGAGGATGCGGTGACAGCTGCGCAAGAGTCTAGTAGTCTACGCAGGACCAGAGCGAACATACCCGTCAACGTCGCCGTTGTTCTTCCCGCGTGCAGCAAAGTCAGGGTGCAGCTCGACGCCGGCAAATGTGCCCTTCTTCCCCTCGACAGTGCCGACGAAGCGAATGGTCCCGCGCATGTTGCCGGGCACATCCACCTCGTCCCCCAGAGCAAGGTCGTCGCCAGCAGCGGCTGGGGCGCCCGCCCTGGGAGTGGGAGGCATCTTGTCTCTGCGCGGGGGCGATTCGTTCAGGGAGGCGAGTGCGTAGCTCTCGGTGGCATCGGGGACGGCGGCGAGAGAGGTCGAGGTCAGGGTGGCCTGTGAGGCCTTGCGCTGCAGCGATGAGGCGAGTTTGGAGTGCGCAGAGAAGAGGCCACTCAGGTTGGGGGTCGAGGCCGTGACGATCTTGCCTATTCCTGAGGCCTTGCGGGTGGGATGTCGAAGAGTGCGAGGTGCTGCTGGCAGGGCCGAGTGTGTTTGTTGTGGTGACGAGGTTGCAGGGGAGGAGAGGAGGGTTGCGGTTTGCCCAGCGGACGCCATGGTGGGGGGAGGGGGGTGGTCAAAAAGGAGACGGCGAATTTGTACTGTCCCTTTCAGCTTTTCGTATAACTCTCATCACTCATCTCATTTACCACTCCGGCCCCAGCGTGGTGGTCCCAAGGCGACCCTATAACCCTGCTCCTTTTGAGCGCCACAGACGCCGAAAAAACGGGGGGTAATCCAGCACACCAGCCCTTGGACAGGCTGGCGCTGAAGGCGTGTACTGTAAATCTGCCGGGATCCCAAGGGCACAGGCGGCGACACGCTCCTGACGCGACTGTCAGCCTCAAGCTAACGCGGGCCGTCCCAGTCTTTGTTGATGGTCTGCTCCTGTCACGGAACTGACAAAGATGGGAAGAGATGACTGGAGTTTTGAGTTTCGACTATTGGCCTGAGCGAGGGCTAAACGGCCCGCAAGGATGTTTCTTGTTGATGCTTCCCGTCTCCGACTTTTAGCTCCCAAGGTTGGGCTTGTCCCCAAGACCCGTGTCGTTCGTAGTGTCGTTCGTAGTGGCGTCTGTGTGTCTCTGGATTGACTTCGGGCGATCCAACGTCTGGCACGTTCCGTTGGAAACTTCGATTGATTGTCTCCGAAGGTTGACCGCAGGATGTGGTTCGCGACGATGCCGAGATGCGCAGCAGTAAAAGGGCTCGTCTCTTTTATTAATCAGACAGAAAGAGGGACCCAGGTAAACAAAGACTAGAAACGCAAACAGCGCCACGCCAACGCGCTCCCTGTTGCTGCTGTCGCGGATAGAGGGGTGATTGTTTATATGCAAGGGCCTGCAGGCGGCATGCGGGCGTCAAGATGTCTGTCTGGGCAACGGCAGATGTCCAGCTTGGCTCAGGCTCAACGTGATGTGAAGCTGTGACAGACAGGCAGACAGGCAGACAGGCAGACGAACAGCAAAGATGCTATGAGAAGCTGATCACGCATCGGAAGATGCCAGGCGCACAGGAGGTCTTCTTATTATTATACACACATGCCACAATCTTTTTTCTCCCAATGACCCAATGACGTGCCTGCGTGTCCCCAAGTGCTCCGTATGGTACTATAGGTATGGAGTATTTATTTAGTAGCGCAGTTCCAGAGGCATGCTTCTCGATGCTGGCGGCCCGTCGTATCAGCATCCAGGATCGTGCAGATAGATGGTCTGGTTCAATTTCCCCCATCTGGCCGTCATCTCCCCCGTGTGCGGCGGTTGATCGGGCATGGAAAAGGCAAAGGAGATGAGAAGGGTCTGCTGCAGAGAACAAATGGTAGGACCCAGAGATCATCAGGCCGGTTCGTCGGCAAACTCTTCTCACATAGAATGCCAGAATGCTACCCAACCAGAGCATTGTGACCAGTTCGCGACTTTCTTTTCTGCGGTACTGCCGCGCCACAGGGAAACATCGCCGTCTGCCTGTGGCCAAGTATCACCACATCATTGGCCTTGAGCCCGCGTCACTGACGAGGCGATCCATGTAAAGGGGCAGCTCACTGCCCAGTAACAGTAGCTGTAGAACTCAGGCTCCCATTATCCTGATGTGAGGCGTCGATCGAACACCTGATGAAGACAATCAAGACTCGGCCAGATAGCCGGGAAAGGCGTGTTGGCGCACGGCGGACGGTTCCCTGCAGACGGGAGCACCCACAACGGTCCCCAGGACCCCAGGGCCGGCCCCTAGCTGGCCTTGCACGACCCACTCCACTCACCTGGGGACAGGGTCTGGCCCAACTGGGGCAGCTCGGAGATTACCCATTGACGGTCATTGACAATGACGCCCAACTCGGGAAGTGATCCGGCACATTGATTTGGGCCCAAGATGCTCATCATCTTCTGCCCTAATAGCGCCAACCAAAAGGCTTGGTGTCCTCCGTCAAAATGGCAATTGAGTGGGCTCCTCCGCATGACCAATGCAGGCTAGATAATGATACTCCAAGATCGGAAGATGCCTAAGTAAAAGTTTTTGGGACGCTATGGGCCAAGGGCTCGGGGCACCGTCGGTATCTGGCAGTTGGTCTACCTGTGGAGCAAGGCCGACCCGGGTCCGGCTTCTATCTTCGGGCCATGCTCGGCAGCGCATGTCGCATGTGTCTTCCAACGTCCGGTAGGCCGCTGCCCTATCGGCTCGTAGATTTTCTTCTTTCAAAATATACAGCACTCAATAGAATACCTACAATTGCAAAGAAGACGGCCTCTTGCCCTAGCACTTAACCCTGAGACGACCGGCGTCATTCGGACCCCAACACATTCCTGTCAACTCAACGCTTCGCGGCCGAGAACTGCTACCAACCACAGAAGCCGATTCGCTCATTGCGGGTTGGCTTTTGCTACCAAATGCTAACCGCCTCTGTAAATGCGTGGATCCTCCTTGAGGACCGTTGGCTTGAATCATAAGATTGCCGTGGGCTATCGAGAAGCCTTTCCCATGTCTCTCGACACTTCAGTGCTCTCCGTATTAAGTCCACACTCCACGGCCGCATTGTGACAGCGCTTGTAATAGCTGGGCGACCCCATCTAAATGCCAGCACGGACATAGTCTTCTGGGCACCGATTTCCCCTTGGATTGGTTGATAAGTTGGATATCGTCGAGCTCGCCCCGATGTTCCTTCAAGGTGGTGGCGTGTGATGTTCCCTCTCGATGATATCGGACCGCCCCAGTGGCCTTGTCCCGTCGTTCAAGACCATAGCCTCGCGGTGCCGATGTCTGATCCTCTGCTCTTCAGGGCTCTGTTCCAGGTTCCTCGGTGTGGGCTCCGCGTTGTCGCCATCCAGGATCTCCGTCTCGATATGTATCGACGCGAAGACGTCGAAGCTCTGCGAGACAGTCTTTGGCATGAGCCCCGCCTTTTCCAAAGCATCTCGGCCGATAGCACTCTGCTGGATTTTCTGGATAATCTCGACAATTCTGTTCGTCTTGTACATGTACTGGAAGAAGTTGTGCTCCCTTTCCTCGGGCTTGTCGCCCCAGTTTTGCTTTGCCAGCCACTTCTCCACGATCCCGGCCTGGATGAACTTGTCCGGTCCGTACTTCTGCATGAGCTGCGAGATGAACATGAAGCAGAGCTTCTCGGCCATATCGCGAAGCCCGTATTCATCAAACCACCTGTCGTCAAGCTTCTCCAGCGGTGCGCGGTCGGCGAGGCAATGCTCGAGGGAGCGGACGAATGCGGAGTAAGCGCGCCCGGTGTTCAGCTTGGATAGGCTTTCTGTAAATTGGGTCAGTCTTGACTATGGTTGACCAATTCTGTTGTAATATAGTAAGTGCCGGAAGCGTGGAGACACTTGGTCCACGCAGAAGCCCTCCACATGCTGCTTCTGGTGGGTAGTGCTGCGCACCTACCCTTCCGCCACTTACCAGTACAACAGCGGTGGTAACTCATACGAGGGTCTGTTATGAAGGCAAGCGTCCGCAGGTTCTTCATGCGCTCGTCATAATCCGGCCGTGTGATTCCCCAGAGCAGATAGCCAATCGTCTCGCCGTCGTTAACAGCTCTGTCGCATACGATCTTGGCCGCGACCTCGCGGATCGCAAAGTTGTAATGACCTAAAAGCATATCTAGGGTGCTTGGTCTGAGGGAGTCCTCGGTCTCCTGCGTGATGTACTGAGTCGTGGGCTGCTGCGGCTTGATCTCAGTTCCGTCGCGCCATTGTTGGAGGAGCACGCGCATCGTGGCAACGACGCCCACGAAAGCCGCAGTCAGGCCCACCACCACCACGCGCTCGTCGCGCGCATATGTGAGGAATGACATTATCGTTGTGTGGCGGCTGGTTCCAGCGACAATGCTGGGCTGGGCTGCGATGCAGCTTAGTTGAAAGCTAACCAGGCACCTGGGAACCTGGTTACATGTGAACGACCAATTACCAAGCAGTGCCTGCCACTAGTTCCCCATTCTGCCGCCCCCGGAGCTCTCACCGCCAAAATTCATCGATAAGATAAGCATTTACTACGACTGGGACGGATCGAAATTTCAATCACTGCGACAAGTGCATACTTGTTTGAGGCTTTCATACAGACTTCAGATTTTCGACAACATGCCTGCCTCACAACTTAAGAGGCTGAAGGCCTCCCTCCGAGACCAGGGAATTATCGGGCCTCAGCAATCAAAGAAGCAGAAAAAGGCAACCGCCAAGGATGGACGAGCTCGTAATGAGAAGCGCCTTCAGCGCGGCGCCGCCCTCGAGAACATCCGCGAGCAATTCAACCCGTTTCAGTTCAAGACAAATGCACGAGGTCCGAAGTTTGCCGTGACCACTGACAAGCCTGATCCGAAGAAAGGGGTCTTGGGACGTCCTGGGATGGCAAAGGCGCTGGGCGAGGAGAGGAGGAAGGAGACTCTCTTGGTCGAGATGCAGAGGCGGAACCGGATTGGCGGAATCTTCGACAGGCGGTTTGGTGAGGGCGACCCAAGTTTGACACCCGAGGCGGCCGCCGCACAGCGATTCGCCCTGGAGAAGCAGAAGGCGCACAAGAAAACCTCAATGTTCGATTTGGAAGATGACGACGAGCCGGTTTTGACACACGGAGGGAAGTCTTTTGAGTTCGACGAGGATGGAGAACTCAAGGACGACTTCAATGAGGAATTTTCCGATAGCGGCTCGGATATGTCAGACCTGGAAGAGCACAACCGGAAGAGACTAAAGCGGTTGCGAGACCAAGTGGAGGCCAACGAAGAAGGCGATGAGAAGGAGCCGGAGAGGAAGAAGTCCAAGAAAGAGGTAATGGAGGAAGTTATCGCCAAGTCAAAATTCCACAAATACGAGCGCCAGGCTGCGAAGGAAGACGATGAGGACCTCAGATTGGAGCTGGACAAGGAAACCGCCGACATCCGGTCACTTCTCATGGGCCAGCGCATGAAGAAGAATGGAGAGACACCTTTCGACGACAATAAAGCGGCAGCTGTCGCAGGGCTGGACAGGGATGCCTTCGAAAAGGATTACGACCTCGCAGTGAGAAAGATGACGCAGGACAAGCGAGCAAAGCCGACCATGAGGACGAAAACAGAGGAAGAAGTTGCAGAGAAAGAGGCTGAGCGGCTGCGGGAGCTTGAAGAAAAGAGGCTCAAGCGGATGAGAGGCGAGGAAGTGAGCGACTCGGAAGAAGACGAAGAGAGCGATGAGGCAGATGCCGAGGATGACAACGACAACAACAAGCCTGCATTCGAGATTATCAGGACCGATGGCGAAGACGTTGATTTCGGCCTTGGAAAAGGCATCAAAGCACGTCCAACCGCGACAGAACTTGGGTTTGACGACGAGGATGACTTCGTGATCGAGGACGACTTGGTTGCCAGCGGCTCGGACTTGGGCGACATTGACGACGCTGATTTCACTTCGAGCGAGGATGAGGATGCGGCCGCCGAAGAGGATGAAGATGACGAGTTCACGAAAGGACTTCTTACAGAGAGCGAAGCAAAAGACTCCATCTTCAACAAGGAAACGAACCTGAGCAACACGAACACAACGGATGACGGCTTGCCATACACATTTCCATGCCCGCAAAGCCATGCCGAATTCCTCGAGGTCGTTAAGGACATCCCATTGTCTAAACAGCCAACCGTCATTCAACGTATCCGAGCACTATACCACCCTAAGCTCCGGAGTGAATACAAGGAGAAATTGGGGGACTTCTCCAGGGCCCTGGTGCAGCACATCGCGTACCTGGGCACAGTCTCTGACGACGGTCTGTACTCCACCTTGGAGAATGTGATTCGGCATGTACATTCTCTGGCCAAGATGTTCCCAGTCGAGATCGCGCAAGAGTTCCGCTCGCACGTCGAAGAAATGGGACATCAGCGACCCTTGACACTTGAAGTTGGGGACCTTTATGTCTTAACCGCAATTGGTTCTATGTTCCCGACATCAGATCATTTCCACCAGGTTGCCACGCCGGCGATGCTCTCAATGGGGCGTTTCTTGGGCCAAAAGGTTCCGAGCAACCTGGCGGACTATGCCACCGGCACTTATCTGTGCACCCAGTCCTTACACTACCAGAAGCTTGCCAAGCGCTATGTGCCAGAGGTCATGAACTTCATACTGAACACTATTTGCGCCTTGGCACCTGAAAAGCCCAAACGAAGGCTTGGCTTGTTCCCCGTACACGAACCAAACCCTTCGATACGGACCAATGGTGCAAAGAAGGTTGCGATCCGCAAGCTGGGCTGCAATGACTGCCGAACATCACAGACCGAGCTCTCTGGTGAGAGAAAAGTCGCATTATTGAGCACCAACATATCATTACTGATGGCCGCCTCCGAGACATGGGCCGGAAAGCCTTCTTTCTTCGAGACCTTTGAGCCAGCACTCAAAACATTGCAGTTCCTCACGTCGAAGCCCAACCGACCGCATCTTCCTGACGCGCTGCTGCAGGACGCTGAGAAAGTAGCTGCACACCTCTCTCGTGCCCTCAAGGTGGCGACACTGTCACGGAGACCACTGGAGCTCCACCACCACAAGCCACTCGCCATCAAGACGTTCATCCCCAAGTTCGAGGACGGCTTCGACCCCGAGAAGCACTACGACCCGGACCGAGAGCGGGCGGAGATGGCCAAGCTGCGGGCGGAGCACAAGAAGGAGCGCAAGGGGGCGATGCGGGAGCTCCGCAAGGACGCCAACTTCCTGGCGCGCGAGAAGCTGCGCCTCAAGAAGGAGAAGGACGCGGCGTACGAGAAGAAGTACAAGAGGCTCGTGGCGGAGATCCAGGGCGAGGAAGGCCACGCGGCGAACGAGTACGAGAGGGAGAGGCAGAAACGGAAGCAGTCGAAGAACAGGTAGTAGTCGACCCAGGTGGTCTGGAAGACCTGAGTTTGCTGGTTTCCTACTCCACAGCGTATACAAATACCACAGATTGTGCATTCCCTCAACATGCTTTATGTTCATGTCGATGTTGCTGAATGTCTATCTGAACAAACTTAAGGATGTGGTCGTGGCTGTATGACCCTAAATCTGCAAGTATGATATGTCACTCACCTAACACCTATTTCACATACCTACCAAGGTGATTAAAATATCTAACTAGCCCTAGGTATATAAATAGCCGTGTAAGCTGGGTGTATAGGTGTTGGGTGTATAGGTGTTGGGTGTATAGGTGATAGGTGGTAGGTGTGTAGGTGTGTAGGTGTGTAGGTGTGTAGGTGTGTAGGTGTGTAGGTGTTGGGTGTTAGGTGTGTGGGTGTGTGGGTTTGTGGGTTTGTGGGTGTTGGGTGTGTGGGTGTATGGGTGTATGGGTGTTGGGTGTGGGGGTGGGGGTGTAGACGGCCTGGGTGATGTGCTCTACCACAGTAAATGTTACAGCTATAGCACGAGTGATGTACCGGTGTACCCTCCGTTTTTGCAGGTGGGAATCTCCATATTCTTTTCAATGGGTAAGGCTCCGTGGGGACTCTCCTTGACCAAAGCTGTACTGCGAGGGCTCATCTTACAACAGTATGATGGTCTAAATTCTGGCTTTGGTCTATCTGCATATACTCACATAGCTTTGGCAGCCGTCACTGCTCAATTTTAGTATACCATCTTCTTTCTGCCTGGCACAAACTAGAACTTGAGCAGGAGTGTTCAGGCAGGCTGCAAATGGGATGTGCCATGTGACGGGTCCAGGCCAGGCCGACAGTTGCACGAGAAGTTGGCCCTTTCCCAAGTTGAAGCTGGAATGGAAGGTTGCCTGGAGTACGTACAGTCTGTGCTTTCCACAATTGCAGGCCGGGCTGGGCACACCATCAATTTAGTGGTAATAACCTTCAGTCCCTCACCTAGAATAGGCAGACACGGACACTGCAAATCACGATGTTGTGGTGAGGGTTTCCATCCCTACAACCCCAGTTCCATCACAGCTGGGCTGCGATATCAGTTCTATCCCGGGCATGGGCAGCCCTTCACCCTCACCCTCAGACCTGTCACACAAACATGCCTCGCCGTCTTCTCCAATCTCCTTGGTCCGCATAGGCTTAGCTGTCACACCCTACGCCCTCTGACTTTGTTGCACGTCCTTCAACCTTCGCTTCCCTACCTCGGACGCCTTCCGGCCTCCATTCCCACTCTTCATTCATTTATTACGGCACAACTACACTCAACAGCTGTTATGGACAGTGACGGCTGCCACGAAATGACGGTTCACAAGGTGAGGTAAGTCGAAACAAGAACACTGATGGGGTAGGCGTTGCTGCCGACTTGTTGTCATCAAACCGGTTTACTTGGACCATTCCGGCCGCACGACATACCGGTCAACGCAGAATGCAGACCATTTTCAATGTCTCATTCCTACATGTCACGCGCCCGACTGGATATATTTCCTTTACACCCTCCCATCCTCCCTTGGCCTGCCCTACTTACACAACACTCATTCCACTTTGGGCCGTGCCAGATCATGCCCCCAGACAGCCCAGACAGACAATCGTCTCCAAGGCTCCCCCGCTCCCCAAGAAGTTTATTTCCGGTCTATCCCCGCTTGCGGTCCGTCACGGACGAACGAACCCCGCACGATCCAAGGGTGGCGCCGTCTGCCCCTGCGTCGTCCCACAAGGTTCCGGGGTCAACTACGTACATTAGACTACAACAGGAGCTCATGTGGGCCTGGTCAGGTTACATCACTCCCAGAGCTGTGAGCTCCTCGTGAGCTTGAAACATAGACTATCATATCCAACCACAACAACAAACACTCTTGCTGTCGTTTTGGATCAAGGACCACAGGACCGGCATTTTACAATCAGCACAACTGTTTTCTATATCTGCAGCGTCGTGCCCACTAACACCATTCGTTTCTCAGCAAACCTTCGGTCGAGAATAAGGACAACATGGGCGGCGACCGAAACCTCTCCCGGCTCTCGCAGCCCAAGGCCGACTACCCTCTGCTGGCCCGAAAGCCGGTTGGGAAGCTGATTGATAACATCTATCTCGGCCGGATTGAACGCGAATACAAGGATGGCCAGTACGGGAAGGTCACTCTCTCGGCGTCAGTCTCTCCTCTTGACTACCCAGTACACATGCCCGTGCGTGGTCCCTGCTAACGGATGCTCATGGGTCTAGAATGTATGATGAAGGTCGTGCCTCAGGTCGACCACATGTGAAACTCTCTACTTGGGCAGCTCCAGGACAAGAGCGTCCTGAGTTCAAGGATGCTGTCTCGCATGAGTTCAAGGACACGGAAGTCGGCAATGCCTTTGGTCCTTCGTGGACTACCCACTGGTTCAAGGTCCAGATCACAGTCCCAGACGATCTTCAGAGCAAGGAGCGTCTGGAGTTTCACTGGGACTCCGGCAGTGAGGGTATGGTCTGGTCTGCAGACGGGAACCCGCTGCAGGGCTTGACCGGCAACAATGAGCGTATCGAATGGGTTCTTCCGGAGGCTTTCCGAGACGGCAAGGAGCACACCTTCTACGTCGAGATGGCCTGTAATGGCATGTTTGGAAACCCTATCGGAGGCGACACCATCCAACCTCCTGAACCTAACCGATACTTCGGTCTTAGCAAGGCCGACATTGTTGCTGTCAATGTACAAGCTCGACAGCTCCGTATCGACATGTGGATCATTGGGGATGCTGCTAGGGAACTTCCCAGGGACTCATGGGAGCAGCACCAGGCCCTTTCTGTCATTAACCGGATTATCGAAACCATCGAGGTGGGCAACCAGGATTCCGTCCTGAGGGCTCGCGAGATCGCCCGGGAGTACATCGGCAACGTCGACTCCGCGAAAGTCTACGATAGCGAGAAAGAGCCTCTTATCTACGGCATCGGACACTGCCACATTGACACATGCTGGCTCTGGCCTTGGGACGAGACGAAGCGCAAGGTAGCACGGTCTTGGACGAACCAGTGCAACCTGATGGAGGAGTATCCTGAACTGAACTTCGCTTGCTCTCAGGCCCAGCAGTATAAGTGGCTCAAGCAGTACTACCCGTACGTATTCGACCGGGTCAAGGAGAAGGTCAAGTCTGGACAGTTCCACCCGATCGGAGGCAGCTGGGTGGAACACGACACCAACTTGCCCAGCGGAGAGTCTCTTGTTCGTCAGTTCATCTACGGACAGCGGTTCTTCGAGTCCCACTTTGGTCAGCGCAGTCAGACCTTTTGGCTTCCTGACACGTTCGGCTACTCCTCTCAGCTTCCTCAGCTATGCAGACTGGCCGGCATGGATCGTTTCCTGACCCAGAAACTGAGCTGGAACAACATCAACAACTTCCCGCACACCACTTTCAACTGGGTTGCTCTAGATGGCTCTCAGGTCGTTTGCCATATGCCGCCGGCAGAGACCTACACTTCTGATGCCCATTACGGCGACGTCAGGCGTAGCGTTAGCCAACACAAATCCATGGACCAGGATCATACCTCTCTGCTCGTCTTCGGCAAGGGCGACGGTGGCGGTGGCCCAACCTGGGAACACCTCGAGAAGCTTCGCCGTTGCAGAGGCATATCAGACAGGACCGGTGGCCTCCCGCGGGTTCACATGGGCAATTCCGTTGACGACTTCTTCGACAAGATCATCCCCAAGGCCGACAAACTCGTGACGTGGTATGGTGAGCTCTATTTCGAGCTTCACCGAGGAACCTACACCACCCAGGCGCGTAACAAGCGCAACAACCGGACCTGCGAGTTCATGCTGAGGGCTATAGAGCTCTTTGCCACAATCGCCTCGCTGAAAAACTCGTCATATAAGTACCCCAAGGCGGACATCGATAGCATGTGGGAGGATGTTCTCCTTTGCCAGTTCCACGACTGCCTTCCTGGAAGCTGCATTGAAATGTGTTACGACGACTCTGATAAGGTAAACGCCCTCTATTTTTCCATCTACCCTGGAGCCTCGCCCTGCGTCCTTATTCATAATCGGCCAAATAATTAACCTTGAACAGCTCTATGCCCGCGTGTACGAGACTGGCAAGAAATGTCTCGCAGACGCCAGGGCTGCGCTTGGTGTGGGCGAGGAAACCACCAACACCACAGCGATCGAGGACGCCACAGCACTCAACAGCCTTTTCTGGCCCAGGAAGAGTCTTGTGGAGATAGGCAACACGGCGGCTGTCGCTTGCGGCGAAGGCCCATACCTGACTCTGAGGGCCTTCAAGACGCCAACTGCGGAAGCGACCGCTGTCTCGATCGAAGAGGTGTCGAAGGGAGTTTTCGTCATGGAGAATGACCAGATTCGGGTCAAGGTCGAGGATGGCGTTATCACATCCCTTTACGACCGCCTCGCCGATCGCGAGGTCCTCTCAGGGAAGGCTAACCAGTTCGTAATCTTCGACGACAAGCCACTGTACTGGCAGGCCTGGGATGTCGAGGTCTTCCACCTTGATTCCCGCAAGGAGCTCCCCGTCCACGACACTCAGATCAGCGAGAAAAAGAGCTATCGTGTCAGCCTGACCAGCCGTGTTAAGATCAGCGAGAAGAGCAACCTTGTCTCGACTATCAGCCTGTCCGCCGCTCTCAAGGGCCAGCAATCATATGTCGAGGTCAGCACCGAGGTTGACTGGCATGAGGACATGAAGTTCCTCAAGGTGGAGTTCCCCGTCGACTTCAGAAACACCGAGGCCAGCTACGAGACCCAGTATGGCATCGTGAAGCGACCAACCCACTACAACACGACGTGGGACATGGCCAAATTCGAGGTGTGCTGCCACAAATTTGCTGATCTGTCAGAATCCAACTACGGCGTCTCCATTCTCAACGACAGCAAGTATGGATTCGCCACCTGTGGCAGTCTGATGCGCCTGTCCCTCCTCCGCTCCCCGAAGGCTCCCGACGCGCATGCGGACATGGGTACCCACAAGATCCGGTACGCAATCTTGCCACACGAGGGCCCTCTCGGCAGTGCCACCGTCCGCGCCGGCTACGAATTCAACAGCCCCCTGGTGCTGGCTCGGAAGCCCAAGACGTTGTCATTCGAGGCCCCTGTCAAGCTGGTAGGCGACTCAGCCATTGTCTTGGACGCAGTGAAGCGGGGCGAGGACGATGTGGATGTTAGCCGTGGTGACCTTCCCGCCCGCAACGGCAAGTGCGTCATCATCCGACTGTACGAGTCCCTGGGAGGCCGTTCTCGCGCCGCTATCAAGACGACATGGGACGTCAAGAAGATCACCAAGGTCAACTTGCTCGAGGATGAGATCCCCGGTGAAGGTGCGCTGGGCACGGATGAGGATGGAAACTATCCTATCACCTTGCGACCGTTTGAGGTTGCCACCTACAGGTTGTGGCTCTGAGTGCGTTTGTAGCCACTGTCTTAGCGATGGAAGGTTAGGGCTGGGAGACTGCATTGATAGGTTAGCCGCTACTGGTGTCACGTTGGTGGTCATGGTAGGAGTAGCTTGATTAAATTGAACCATTGTCTTGATTACTTGGGTACTGTCGGGCCAGCTTGACTGTTCAATTGTTGTTAGAGCTTCGAAGAGGCAATGTAAAAAGTAGTACAGGAGGAAGTACGGACTGAAGGATACTAAACGATATTATCTATGAGGTTAAAGGCCATGACACAGAGGGTTGTCCCAGAGAAGGTCATCCCAGAGAGGCACGTTCTCCGTCTCAACCCGTTTCAAGTGCCTTATAGCACAGCTTCCTATAAGATGACCTCCCATGGGATAACCTCCTGTGGGATAGTCTCCTGTGGGATAACCTCCTGTGGGATAGTCTCCTGTGGGATAACCTCCTGTGGGATAATCTCCTATGAGATAACCTCCTGTGAAATAATCTCTTATAGGATAACCTCCTATAAGATAATCTCCTATAGAATAACCTCCTATAAGATAACCTCTTATAAGATAACCTCTTATAAGAAAACCTCTTATAAAATACCCTCTTATAAGATAACCTCTCATAAAATACCCTCTTATAAGAAAGCCTCTTATAAGATAACCTCTTATAAGATAACCTCCTATAAGATACCCTCCTATAAGATAACCTCTTATAAGAAAGCCTCCTATGAGATAACCTCCTATGAGATAACCTCCTATAGGATACCCTCTTATGAGATAACCTCCCATGGGATACCCTCCTATGAGAAAGCCTCCTATAGGATAACCTCCTATAGGATAACCTTCTATGGGATAACCTCCTCTGGGATAACCTCCTCTGGGATAACCTCCTCTGGGATAACCTCCTCTGGGATAACCTCCTCTGGGATAACCTCTCCTCTCCTCTGGGATAATCTTTCCTCTCCTCTGGGATAATCTCTTTCGGGATACATTCCTCTGGGACAACCTCTTTTAGCCGACCTTCTGTATCTTGTGGGATAATTCCCTCTTTCCCTCCGGATAGTCTCCCCTCACTCTGAGGATAACCGCATGTGGTATGACCTCCTCTGGGATGCCTTCTATGGGGTTACCGGTGGGCCACATCAACTTCTCATGCTTGTTCAATTGAAAATCATTTTCAGTGGTATTCGATTGAAAGAGACTTTTTAGATCGCCACAGCTCCCAAGCACAAAATCCACCAGTGGTCGAGTTAGCTGCCTTGAAGCCCTCGGGCTTCCTCAGCTCCTCTGAAGCAGGGAAGACAGAGTGGTATCTCGCTTTTCTGATAATTCCAGATGCCACAGCTTATTTGCACATAACCACAAAAGTAAAACAGAACGAGCAAGACCTGTTAACGCCGCCCAAGAGATATCCTTTGCCTTTTTTGGCCTCTACCATTCCACCCATCTAGACTGGGTCATCTACAAAGGCTTGCCCTGGAGGAACTCACTCCATCGGCGGACCTCGGATGGGATGCCTTCGGGACGGGGCAGCTTCTCGCTCATGCACTGGGCGAACAGGATCGCAGTCTAATTATCACGGCAGGGTCAGCAATGCGTGTCACGCCTGAAGGTGGAGGGTTAATTTGCCAGGATTCTGGAACTCACCTGTGGCTCCATGAACAGTGGCACGCCAAAGTCGACAGCATTCCGCCTCATCACGTAATTGACGTCCATCACTGTCTTGCCCCTGGCCAGGGCAAGGTTGAACACACCACGGATGTCATACTTCTTGAACACCTCACGAAGGGCCCGCTTGTCCTCCTTGGGGAATTCGATGACTTCAACGGCCACCTTGTTCTTGGACGTCGACTCGATGAATTGCTTCACCTCGTTGTCCGCAGCAAACAGCTTGTAACCGAGAGGAGACAAGTAGTCGACAATTTTGGTAAGCCACTCCTTCTTCAGCTCACCGCCGAAGAGAAGACCCTCGCCAGGCTCGGGCATGCGGAAGTTCATCGAACTCTGCATGGAGGCCCAGTACGCGTCCACAAGGTCCTTGCCGAAGCAAGCCATCTCTCCAGTACTCGCCATCTCAACACCGAGGAAAGGGTCAGCGCCAGCGAGACGGGTCCAAGAGAACTGCGGAACCTTGGTGGCAAGGTAGTCACGCTTGACAGCCATCAGGTCGGTAGGCTCTGGTACCTGCTCGCCGACGAGCGCCTTGGTAGCCACGTCGATGAAGTTTGTTCCAAGAACCTTGCTGACGAAGGGGAAAGATCGAGAGGCACGCAGGTTGCATTCGATGATCTTCAGTTGAGGCTCGCCACCTTCAGGGTCATCGGCCTTGATGATCTGCATGTTGAACGGGCCAGTAATCTCCCAAGCCTTTGCAACCTTCTCGGCGATTTCCTTGACCCGTGCCATTACCTTGTCGTCGAGCGAATGGGGAGGTAGAACAAGAGTAGCATCACCGGAGTGGACGCCAGCATTCTCGACGTGTTCCGAGACTGAGTGAATAATGAGCTTGCCCTCAGATGCGACTGCGTCGACGTCGATTTCTTGGGCGCCCTCGATGAATTTCGAGATGACTACCGGATGATCTGGCGACACATTGCTGGCGGCTTCTAGCTTGTCCTTGAGCTCGTCCTTGCTCCGTATCACAGTCATCGCAGCTCCAGACAGGACGTAAGACGGCCTGACAAGAACAGGGTATCCAACTTTGTTCGCAAACTCCTCGGCCTCCGCAACAGATTTCAACTCAGCCCATGCAGGTTGGTCAAGGCCGATGCTGTCCAAGATCGCAGAGAACTTTTGACGGTCCTCAGCCTTGTCAATCGAGACTGGATCCGTGCCGAGAACGTTGGCTTTTCCGGTCTCCTGGAGTCGAAGCGCAATGTTTTGAGGCAGCTGCCCGCCGACAGAGACCACGACGCCGCTGGAGTTCTCAAGCTCGTAAATGTCCATCACCCTCTCGTAGCTGAGCTCTTCAAAGTACAGCTTGTCAGCAGTATCGAAGTCGGTCGAGTAAGTCTCTGGATTATAATTGATCATCACAGTCTTGTGCCCCATCTTGCGCAGAGCTTGTGTGGCGCTCACAGCACACCAATCGAACTCCACGGAGCTACCGATACGGTACACTCCGCTACCCAGGATGATAGTTCCGTTGTCTTCAAATGTGACGTCGTGGGTTGAGGCGTTGTAAGTGGTGTAGAGGTAGTTTGTGTCTGCAGGGAACTCGGCCGCAAGGGTATCAATTTTCTTGACCCACGGCCTGATACCGAACTCCAGGCGAAGACTCCGCACCTTGTCTTCAGTGCTGTTGACGGCGTTTGCGATTTGCCGGTCCGAGAAACCCAGCTTCTTGGCCTTGTGCACAATGTCCTTTTTCAGACCCTCGAGACTTCCAATGGCTTGGAGCTCCTTGGTCATGTCGACAATGTTCTGCAGCTTGTGCAGAAACCACTTGTCAATCTTTGTAAGCTCGTGGACCTTCTCAACGGAGTAGTTCTCGTGAAGCATGGCTTGACCAACGGCGAGCCATCGGCGATCAGTGGGATTTTGAAGCTCAAAGTCCAGATCCTCGAATTTGTCACCCTGGAAACCGACGAACTTGGGGTCGACCTGACGGATAGCCTTCTGGAAAGACTCCTCGAAGGTCCGGCCAATAGCCATAACCTCTCCAACGGACTTCATAGAACTGCCAATGTCGCGCTTCACATGTTGGAACTTGGCAAGATCCCACCGAGGAATCTTGGTGACGATGTAGTCGAGAGAAGGCTCAAAGTTTGCAGTAGTCGTCTTTGTCACGGCATTGGGGAGCTCAGGCAAGCTGTGTCCAAGACCGATCTTAGCCCTGCGGTGTGTTAGTAACCTGCCACAGAGCCCAAGGTGCTGCAGTCTGATCCGGTTTTAAAGCACAACAAATTAGGAACTGTAAAAGAAAAAGACTCACGCCGTATAAGCTAATGGGTAGCCCGTTGCCTTCGATGCAAGAGCAGACGATCGAGAGAGACGAGCGTTGACCTCGATCACACGGTAGTCCAAGCCATCTGGCTGCAGAGCGTACTGGACGTTACACTCGCCAACGACACCCAAGTGGCGAACAATCTTGATGGCTGCCGAACGGAGCATATGATACTCCTCGTCGCTGAGTGTCTGACTGGGCGCGACAACGATCGAGTCTCCAGTGTGGATACCCAATGGGTCGAAGTTCTCCATGTTACAAACAGTGATGCAGTTGTTGTTCGCGTCTCTGACGACTTCGTATTCGACCTCTTTCCAGCCCTTGAGAGACTTCTCGACCAGAATTTGCGGGGATAATGTCAGTGAGCGAGCAGCCATGTTGCGGAGCTCCTCCTCGTTGTTGGCGAAACCTGATCCGAGACCGCCCAGGGCGTAGGCCGCGCGAACAATCAATGGGTAGCCTATGCTCTTCCCTGCATCCAGTGCTTCCTCGATCGTGTTGACGGCGATGGACTTCGCAATGGGGATGTTGATCTCATCCAGGGCCCTCGCAAAGAGATCGCGATCCTCACTGAGCTCGAGGGTTCGGACACTGGTTCCCAGGACCTTGACGCCATATTTCTCAAAGATGCCCATTTTCTGCATCTGGACACCGAGGTTCAGGGCCGTTTGCCCACCAAAGGAGAGGAAGATGCCATCAGGTCGCTCACGCTCGATAACGTATGTGACATATTCAGGTGTGACCGGAACTACACAAGGCGCGGTTAGCATTTACCCTACACGTTCTCATGCCGTTATATGTCCAGCCATGCCATGTGTATGAAGTCATGTGGGGTGAGTGAACGGTGCTTCGTGTATTCGAGGAGGATATTTACGGTAGTATATCTCATCCGCTATGAAATGGTTCGTCTGGATGGTAGCAATGTTGGGGTTGATCAGAACAGAGGAGACCCCGGCTTCTTTCAGGGCTTTCAGAGCCTGAGATCCTGTACAATGGAAATCCCATGTCAGCGGTCAAGTTCTTATCATCGTGCCATGTCGTGACTCATCTGACTGGACCAGTAGAGCTCTCCACGATTTGAGTGACGAACCTGAGTAGTCAAACTCTCCAGCTTGGCCAATGGCAAGACCCCCGGATCCAATGACGAGGACCTTCTTGACGTCCACAGTCTCCTTGGGCTTGACCACGCCGCTCTGAAGGTACGCCTGAGGGTTTGGCGCAGACTGGGTGGCCGCGGCCGCTAGACAGCGGGCGCTGCTCAGAAAGTTGCGCTTCTGAACAAGCTGCTTGGCCTGGACCTGTAACCTGGCAGAGGCATTGGGCGTTGCTGCTATGAAGGTCCTGAGGGAGTGTGCGGCAGGAATTGGGACCTTTCGAGTGGTGTTTCGGAGGAGGGCAGGTGTTCGAGCTGCCAGCGCGATCGGCGCCATGGTGTGTGAAGGAGATTTGGGGATAGAGGGGGGACGAGGACGGCGACGACACTGGGCGCTGTTACCCAATTGCAGCTCTAGTAACCCTTTCCGTCCTCTTTATACCCAATTGACAAAGTGACAGAGCTGGATTCGAAAAGTTGAGGTGTGAATCATACCAGGGACATGTGAACCTGGGGGGATTCTTTTTTCTGGCGGGGCTGATAAGATGCTAGATATGTACCGAGCTCGCCCTATCAATCCAGATCTGGGTCGGGTTGGGAGCTCCCCTGTCCAAACTTTCCTAGGTCCCCAATTTTTCTCCCACCCCGTTTGGTCCCGCCCAGGCTACCCAGCTGCAATATTCTACAAGTCCAATGCGACATCGCCGGATATCATGCTCGTGCATGGAGAGGGGCGCCAATCCGCCCATGCATACATACAGGCACCGTGGTTGCGTGTCTCTACTACTGCAAGCCAATGCAGCCCGCGAGGGGTATGGGCAAGGACGCGGGCTAACTGGCGAGCAGCCATACCTAGGTAGCCTGACATAGTTTGGGGGAGGAAAAATTTGAACCTCCCGTGCAACGGGGCTCCGAAGTAGGAGCCACACGTTTTGGGCCGTGGGAAGTCCCGCCCATCGGCTCCGCCAAACTGGATCGGAGCATGGGGAAATGACGATGCCCGGAGGGAGATGACTCTAGCCTCTCAAATGACTCTTATTTGACCTTGGACTAGTTTCTGGCAGAACAGGGTCGACTCGGGCACGAAAAGCAGTCAACATCCCGTCTGCCCAGCACCGATGAGTCTATCGCTGCAAGTATCGCATCTGGCATGCAGTCTACAGTTGGCTAGCTCTTCCACTAGGAATGGGTGTCGATCTCCAAGCTGTCTCTCTATCCCCATAGCATGAAGCTGTGTCCATGGAGCTCGTGGGGTCAATAAAAGCATCGGTATCCTCGATCAATTGAGTGAACGAGCCCTCGGATCCATTCCCCGCTGCCATTACGTACCACTGCAATCTATCCCCAAGCCCTTGGCCGCGAGGAGACTTTTGTTCTTGAAGGCGCCTTCCCCTTCAAGAACGAAACCGACCTCAACTGGCGATGCAGACAGACTACTACTATGTATGCATAAAACATACTAAGCCACTTCGCTCCTTTTCTTCTTTTATGCGCGTCCCGATCCAGATCTAGCCTACGCGCATGTGGATATCAAAATAAACCACACCCTCCGCAACACACTCTTTCTACGCCAACCTGTCTCCGCCTTCTCTTCTCGTACAAATACATACATACCATGGGTATTTGCGCATCATGCCTGGGTGGTGGCCAACCACGAGATCCTGTCGAGCAGGACGAGGTTGAGTCGGGGCCACTCCTCTTTAGCGTCCCCAACGGCATGCACTACGGCAGCTTTGCGGAGCCACAGATGATGGCGCCGCACAGTGACCCTTCACGCTCCCAGCGTGAGACCGAGGCCCTGCAACGGGTTGTCGCCCGAACGTCGGACGGCTTGGTCGATATTTACGACGACACAACGCCCGGCGCGTATTCCCGGCACAAGCATGGCGGTGTGCGGGACCGAAAGGCACAGTACCAGTTCCTGCTCACCAAGGTCGACAGCGACGACTCGCTTTCAACAGACGAAGAGGATGACGCACCATTGCAGGGGGATTTCACACAGATCAAGGCCGACTCCAGGAGGAAACTGGTCGGCAGCTTCAGAGAAGCTGCTGCGGCGATGGCATGAAGATGTCCATGTGTCTCAAAAGTAGAAATAAGGGATCATACCTACCAAAACGGAGGGTACACCGGTACATCGCCAGCACTAAACCACGTGAGAATTCACACATCCAACGCCTAATTTGCATACCCAATTAGCACACCCAATCAGCCTAGGCGTATGAATTAACTGTGCAAATTGGGAGTATATGTGTTGGGTGTGTAGGTGCTGGGTGTGTAGGTGCTGGGTGTGTAGGTGCTGGGTGTTGGGTGTTGGGTGTGCGAATTAGGCCTGGGTGATGCGCTTTAATTTGCTGCACCTATGGCGCGAGTGATGTACTCCAAACTATGTTCTTCAAGTTAAGAGAAATGTAATCGACACGGAGCCAGACTCCAGACTTTTGTTCTTCAGTTGGCATCGAAATTCAACCCTCTAGCCCATAATTGTGCTCCTTGTGACATGCACTCATGGATTCTTGAAGTTTCTAATTATAGTGCTGCCGTGCTTCGTTCTCACATCTAGAAACGGACAGCAGGATTCCGCTCGATGAAATTCAGATCCACCTTGTGTCCAAGCAGCTCGCGGATGTTCGAGATGCCGTACTTGATCATGGTCGGTCTCTCCAAACTCAAACCAAAGCCGTACACCCGCATGTCCTTGGGCAGCCCCATGGGCTCCAGCATCTCAGGCCGGAACATACCGCTGTTGCCAATCTCGACGATCTTGTTCAGGCCCTTGTGGAAGCTGAAGATCTCCATGCTGGGCTCGGTGTAAGGGTTGTACGCAGGCTTGAACTTCAGGTCTGTGATACCCATCCTGTTGAAGAAATCCTCCATGAACGCCATCAGACCTCCCAGTGTCAGACCGTAGTCGGCGACAACACCCTCGACCTGGTGGAACTCTGCCAAGTGCGTCGCATCAACTGATTCGTTCCGGAAGACTCTGTCGATCGAGAAATATTTTGCTGGTGGTGGCCGTCCATCAGGGCCCTGTTGTTGGGCCAGCTTGTGCAGCACAGCTGTCGAGATAGCGGTCGTGTGTGTCCGCAGAACCAGCCTCTTCGACTCCTCCTCTGACCAAGGGTATCTGTAGCCAATGGATCCGAACTTTCCGTTCTCGTGCACCGCCCTGATGTTCTCCACGTACGTCTTGTAATCGGCCTTGTCATCTGGGCCCGTCGCTCGAGGAAGATCTGCTTGCTTCGGGTCCGAAATGTAGAAGGTATCTTGCAAATCTCGGGCGGGATGTTGCTGTGGCACGAACAGCGCATCGAAGTTCCAGAAACCAGACTCGACGAACTTGTTGGTCGGCATCTCCTCGAAGCCCATGTCGAAGAAGATCTGCCGGAACTCGGATCGCACCTTGTTCAGCGGGTGCAGAGCTCCTGCACGTTGGTCCGCTCCCAGCGCCTTGAAATTGTATGGTTTGAAGGTTGCAGTCTTCCATGCGCCTGAGTGTAGCATCTCCGCCGTGAGGTCCGTCTCCTCCTTGGCGATTTCCAATGCAAACTTGTCGCCCTTCTGTATCCTGAAGTGGATGACTTTCTGCATCTTGACCAGCTTTCGCTTCTTCAGATCGGTGAGGATTTTGGCGTCGGGGAAGGTTTTCGTCTCTTTGATAGTCTTGAGCTGATCCCTGGTCGTGTCTTTGATCGAATCGGTCTGCAGAGACGGTCAGCGTCGGGCGCACCGGTGGTGGGATCTTGAGGTACTCACAGAGGCCTTGAGCTTGCCGTCGCTAGTTTTTGAAATCCACTTCTCCTTGAAGGCTTTCCCCTGGCCGACCTTGGTGACGTTCTTGTCACCAATCGTCTTCTCGAGGTCCTGGACAGTAAGGCCCTCAACAGCCTGTCGCAAAGCTTCGAAGACTCTTGCTTCGTGACTACCGTTGGCGACAATGCCCTCTGCCTCGGGCTCAAGGGATGCTTCGTCATTCTCGATCGTCTGGTAGGTGACCATCGACCGCGACGCAAGTTTGTCGAGAGCTGCCTTGACCTCTGCGAAGGTGGCATTGGGGAAGGTTTCTTGGGACAGAATAGGTTCCGATTTGGACAATGCCAGGAGGATCTCCGAAGGGAGATCGCCTGAGGACGCCATCTCGTCAACTGTGGGGTTTGTAGGTGGAAGGATTGCACTCGAGGGGGCGGGCGGATTATCTGGACGTGTTGTAGATCTAAAATGCTGCTTCGGCCGGTTTGAGTCACAGCGAGGGGTCCTCAGTCTGGAAAATGCACTCGACCCCTGTCACTTCCAGGTGGGGTGTCTGTGTAAACTGTCTGCGCCTGTGCCCCTCCATTCCAGACTGCCTACCTACCTAGGTAGGTAGGTACATACCTAGGTACCAAGACTGTTGCTTGTACTGCACGAATTGCCTGGCAAAACATCGGAGTGTACAGACAACTTGGGAAAGGCGAACACAGAGGAAGAAATGAGTTGTCCCAACTATGTGGATCAGGTTATATTTATAATATATATGTGTCCTGTAAAACAATTAGTTGATATGCGTTGTATCAGCTTGGTTCTAGTACTGCCTAGGTACGCAGCATCCAAGCCGATAAACGCTCCCACGAAACTGGCTGTGTCAATACAGCACGGAGCTATGTCTGAGTCAACAATCAAGGGAAAATGAGGCTCCCCAGCATGTAGAATTCAGTCGCCGCCACATGATGGCTACCAGTCCATCGCACGGAACGTGGTCGGCTCGGCCCTTTCACCGCCAGGCTGTGTGCCAAAGCCGTTTTCTAGCACTGCCAAAGGACCCAAGAGAGCGGCAAACATGGCGGTGGACAGACGCCGTCGTACTGGAATAGGCGAAGTACCAAACCCTTGCGTCCAAGCATACGCCCGCGGCCCTTGTACGAACATGACTGCCAGATGCATTGATGCCTTCTCATTTAATGCATCGAGATATGACCAACATGGTCGGCAACGGCCATCGCTTCCTACAGCAAAGCATTGACGAGATGATGTGGGACTTGTCTGCCTCATCGTAATACTATTCAAGCCACTACAAGTTCCAATCGAAAGATGTGGAATCTAAACGAGGAGGTTGAGGCCATACAGGCACATATCCTAAGCTGCCATCAGTGTGATAATTCACAGCTCTATTTATTGAATAGAGATCATAGCAAGTGGAAGATGGCCTGAATGAGCCATGACAGGTCTACCCCTGGCTCGATTCCATTTTCTGCAGAGGATTCAACAAAAATACCCCTTCCAACTATTTTCACACCAGGTTGTGTGTAAATTGTTGCTGGGAGCAGGACATGGCATTGTACATGATGTTGGGCGACTAATAAGCGGCCGGCTCGAATGGCTTGGCGGCCCTCGCCTCGACTTCCGTCATCCCCAGCTTATTAACCGTATCTCGCCCATCGTCCGAGCCCCGATTCTTCGATCCCACAGCGGACTCCAGAGGCTGCAGAGGTGCCAGTGATTAATTGTGCGAACACGACCCGACGACAAATGATTCATCCTGACCACCAACATAATATGTGCGGCCCAACCTAACCAAATCCGACCCGACAAGCCTTCCTCACCAGGTGCGGCGGAGCTATGAACGATGATCCCACACCAGCGAGCTCCGCGGCCCGCTTGCCAACCCACGACGACAACGACAGCGACGCCAGGTCCCAGGACGAGGGCGATGCCCAAGGGCCATCCAGACAACAGTCCCAGCGAAGGCGGCGCTCTCGTCATGGACGGCGGCGCTCGTCTTCCCGGGTACGCCGGGCTAAAGCCGGCATCGCGAAGAAGCTCGAATTCATGACACACCTCATGAGCAGCTTGGACGTCCTGGTGTTCGCTGAGCTGTGTGTGTTGTACTACATGGAGTATGGCGTCCACCTCGATCTCTCACCGATCCCGCCGTTAATGAAATTTGCTAATCCGCTCATCCTCGAAGCTGTTCCTTTGCCCGCCTCGTCATGCGCTCCCTCGTACAGTACATGTACCTGACGCCGAAACCCGAAGACTTCCTCAAACTCATGCCCGCTCCACGACCGCAGATATACACCGTGTTCGCCACTAACATCATATGCATGCTCCTCCACCTCCTTCTCGCCCTTCCAGAAGCAAGCGAGACTATGCGAGGCTATCTACACGGGGGCGTCATCATCGACTTCGTGGGACAGAAGGCGCCGACCTCCAGGGTCGGCCTCTTGTTACTGGACTGCCTAGTCCTGATGCTACAGTGCGTCATGTGCGCGGTGTGGCTGGAGAAGGACCGTCTCAAGAAGATAGAAGTCACCCTTCGAAGCGTTGCTGCCGGGGGCGTTCCGAAGACGAACGCCAACACGCCGGCTCCGAGGGCGCCGCCCGCTGTAGTAGGGGATGCTGTATCGACTCAGGATATGGATGCCGAAGAGCGAGGCGTACTGAGAGACGACCCGCTTGGCGAGGACGAATCCAGGGACATCGAATTGCAGCCACTAGTGACGGAGCGACCGCCCCCGGCTGCTGTTGCGGAGAGCAGCCGTAATGGACAACTGGAGGCCCGATATCAGCGGATCTTGAGATCGTTGGGCGGCTCGGATTCTCGGGAAGAAGGAGCAGACAGACCGAGCTTACTGGACGTGCTGATGTCCGGCAACGGTCTGTTGGCCAATTTCCACGTCGTGCACTCCTTGCGCACATTGGCCGCCGAGAGTAACGGTGCCTCTAACGTGGCTGGCTACCCGCTGCGACTGACCGGATACACAACAACCTGGGCTGCGCTCGCCGCTGAAAGCCAGGCGAGGTTAGAACGCCGCACAAGACAGCGATGATAGGCGATGATAAGTATAGCATGGACTTTTCGACGAAGCATCTGATAATTATCACGTCCCTTCCTAAGGGGCTTTGCATTACTGGGGTATTATGCGATCTTCCTGCCCACATTCCCAACTCCAGAGCCTTTCACAGATACCAATATATCACCGGAATCGTCATCTTCAACAGGTCGTAGACCCCAGCTTGCTCCGCCGAAACTCCTCAAATCCCTGGCCAGCTGCAAAACCTCCTCAGTACCCACAGTATCCTTGCTTAATCTTAATCGTCCGACGTCTTCTGATCCCATAGCCATCAGCGTGAGAATCGTTCTGGCTGCCGACCACGTCACACATCCTCCTTGTTGTATTGTCTCGGCGAGCTGATATGCACATCGCGTACCAATATCCTCCGGGACCACACCACCCTCTGGCGGTGCAACAACATCCGCAGAGTACAACACACCTGGCACACTAGACTCGGCCACCAGGCTCAGCCCAAAGCCTATGCCCAGCTTCTTCTTCCCCTTCCCCGGCGCGTTCTTGTCTGGCACCAGCGGCGCAGGGTCGTACTGCGCAGCGATGTGTATATCCGACACCAGTGGATTGAGCACTTTCCTCGCCTCGTGGATCATGCGGGCGTTGTTGCTCGCCGAGACACCTGTGCAATATGCGACACCACGGATCCTCCGTATCCGCCCGGGCGACCTGTTGAGATGCAGGGTCTTCGGGAGGCGCACCTGGCTGGCGAAGCGCAGCTCGACCGAGCCGCCGCCGCCGGTGCCCCTTGGCCCCGGGCAGGATCTTTGCAGCACGCGGAGCTCGATGCGCGCGGGAGGGATGCCGAAGAGGGCGTAGAGTGGGAGGATGGCTGTGCGGAAGGAATCGACGGACATGTCGCCGGTGTTGGTCGCGGACGTGATGACGCCTGGCCCCGAGAAGCGAACGTTCATGTGTGCTTTTGAAAAGGGCGCGAGGAGGGCGAGTGGCAGCAGGAAGTAGGTGACGCCCCTGGAGCAATTTGCGGGCAGTGTGTGCTCAATGACATCGTCCGAGGCGGCGCCTGCTCCAGCCACGGTGCCGGTGATCAGACCAGGGTGATATGTTATCGTTGTGCCGGTGTAGGAGATCTGCATGGAGCTGCCGTTGGTGACAGCCTCGAGGAGGCGCAGGAAGGAGACTTCATGGGGGGCAAGTCCGGGCGCTGTGGGAGACGAGCTGCGGATGCCAGAGATGTGGACGGGTCGGCCGGTGAGGGTCGAGAGGATGAGGCGATGGGTGAAGGATTTGTGGCCCGTCAAGCGCAGGTACTCGGGGTTTGGAGTCGACATGGCGCTGATAGTCGAATGTACTGCGTTGTGTCTCGAGAGTCTGTCAAGCGGAACGCAAAGAAAGAAGGAAGAGAGAATCGGGAGGAAAATTCTGACCGCCTTCGGCAGAACGGTCTTGCTAGCTGCTTATCGCAGGACGATTAGGAACAAGCTCCCCAAAATTTGGAGCTTGCGAAAGAGACGTCACTTTTTTTTTTGGCCCGGGCCCCCATCAGACCGCAGTTGACTTTCCCTACTGGGGTTGTTCCTCAACTAATACTCGTCCGCCCTACTCTTTGTAGATTTGCCATCCATGGCCGACTTTTAAAGATTCTTCATGCCTCCCAAGACTGCCCTTGTCAGGTTGGCGACGCGAAGAAGCCCTTATGTTTGCCACTCCTGCCTGAGCGGCCTCGCCAAAGAGCGACCCAACCCGAGTGCCGTACGACCCTATGCCAGGGCTTCGAAGGGTCAGGCTCGCCTGTCCCCTGAGTCGAAAAGGCCAGTCGAGACGCCAGAAAAAAATTACACAGTCAAATACTTTGAAAAGGATGCCAACGGCGAGGTCCGGGAGGTGCCCGTCGGAGAGGACGGCGATGATGTCGACATGGAGGATATAAAGGCGCTCGAGGCCAGTGCTTTGGCCAAGATCGAGAAGCTCGACGCGACACTGGAATCGTTGAACAACAAATCTCAGTTTCTCGAAAGGATACTGAGAAATCACGGGCCCAAGGGCGCATTCGAGGCCTACAAGAACGCTTTGGAAACCTATGAGGTTGTGAGCGACACCACGCCCATCCCTCTCATTGCTGAGGTGAAGAATGGCCCACGCATGAGCAGGAGCGAGATACAAAAAATCAATAAAGCCCTGAGCCATCTGAATAGGTCCATCGAGCGTTGCACAGTCCTTTTAAGAAAGAATGAGCTGGATAACAGCCATATCTCGAAATCATGGTCATACTTCGTGCAGGCAAAATCTGTCTTGTCCGATCCACAGAGGCTAGTGCCGACGAATGCGTGGAATGACCTGTGGGCCATCTTCTCTTGGGAGAGCGACAGAAACCCTCACCGCATGGCCCATATCCTCGGCCTGTGCAACGCAATGGTAGGGCAGGGGGTTCAATTGAGTGACGAGCAGCAATTGCTACAGATCGAGGCCGCATATTCCGAGGGGTACAAGAAGGTCGCGACTGAGAATTGGAAGAGGCTCTGCCCAAGCCTTGGCAATACTGATTCCTCTGCGATGGCTTTCTGGGAGCTGGGAGTGCGTTTATGGTCAGAACAAGGGGATATAGGGCGCGCGGAAAGGGCTTGTCAAGCTGTTCTCGACCGGGCAAGTGCTTCGACCCCCGCGGACTCCCGCGTGCTCCTGCACCTCATAAGAGCATACGCCAGTACGTCAGACCTCGCCGATGCGGAGAAGGGCTTCAGGTTGTATAGGCGCATGCGAGATCTCGCAGCAGAGCTCGACAAGCCGATGGAAATTGACGACTATGACAATGTCATCTCGATCTTCCTTACAACGGGCCATACAGATTATGCGATGTACGCGTTCACGGATATGATATATTCGGGCACCGTCAACCTGTACGGTAACAAGAAGCTTCCCAGTTCGTTGAAGAACTCTTTCTTCTTTGGCAAGTGGCTGAAGAGGCTCATTGGTGCCGGAGACCTCGACGGGGCCTACAAGGTTCTTGTCTTCATGCAGGACAATGGCGTCATGGCCGCATCTGTGCAAGTCAATGGTCTCATCGGGGCCTGGTTCCGATCGAGAACAATAGGGAACCGCAAGAAGGCTGAGCTTCTCGCGTGGTCCATGATACACGCCCGAAAGGCCTTCGTCGACCTGCGCCAGCGAGAACGCAGTGTGGATTGGCCCATCAGGCTCTACGACGGCCGTCCGAACAACTCTGGGCGCAAGGGCGATGTCCTCGACTACACGATGGTGCCACGTGCAACCGCCGAGACATTCATCCTGATGGCCGAGAACTATCGCGAGCGCGGCCTCTTCCGCCGGCTCGAGGAATTGTTCGTGGCATACAAGGAATGCGAGATCGGCGGAGATGCCATGATGATGAACGAGCTGATCATGGCGGCGGTTGCACAAGACGATACGGAAAAGGCGCGGGAACTTTATGATCTGATGGTGCACGAACATGGCATCCTGCCCAACACGGATACATACGCCATCCTATTCAAGTCACTCCCCATCAACTCCCTCCAGGGAAGACAGCTCCATCAGATCGCGCCCGAGCTGAGTGCCGAGTCACAGAGACGGGCGCGCGCCTTCTTCAGGGACATCGTCAGCTCGACCGGCCTGCACCTGGAGAGGCGGCGCACACGCCACGGCGAACTGTCCGAGGAGCAGGTGAAGCTGATCCTGCACAGCTTCCGCAAGTGCGCAGATTGGGCCGGCGTGATCGTCGCGCTCGTGTGCATTCGGGACCTGATGCGCTTCAAGATCACACGCAACGTCCTGCTGGAGATGATCGCAGAGCACGAGCGGATCGACCGCCCCTCGGCGCGGTCGACCAAGCTCGTAATGCTGACCACGATGAAGCTGCAGACCATGATCGACAGAATGCAGAAGAGGCGTCTGCGAGAACAGGCCCAGAGCGAAGGCGCAGGCCAAGTCGTCGAGGCCGAGGCGGACAAGAGCCCGAACGCGCTCAAGGATCCACGCTTGCTCTATGACATACTACTAGAGTACTACTACAAGAAGGCAGAAGTGGACTATCACAGTACGGACAATTTGAAAGAGGCCTTCAGGAAAGCAGAGGAGGAGATGGGCGCTTCCGATATTGTAGCGTATGAACTTCCCCCTCCTGAGGACTAAGTGGATCCCACAGAGCTAGAGGAAGAGGTACGATGAGTAGCAGGCGATGATGGGGAAATGTACAAGCAATTGTAAATACTACACGAACAATATACCTCTCAACCAAGCAAACGAGACCCAGGAAGCCCATACAACATATTCTTGAGGTCACCGCTTAGGAAATATTCAACATCTCATGGCATGCACCCGTGTCGATGTGACAACAACCAGAGCCTATTTCAGCACCTGGTTTGGTGGATCCAGGGCAGATCATGTCAAATACATCGTTCTGCTCATAGATTCAAAGCTTTTATGGCCGGCACATAGACAGTGTCCCTTGCCGTCGTCCTTCTAATGCTCTCTATGCGGTATGCCATAACGCCGATTCGCCGAACCCAGGTAAGCCTATGCCTTTGCTCCTGCTCGTCACAAGCCAAAGATTGCCCTCGCCATCCCTGTCACAATCCATCCCTCCGATTGCACCGCGTCAATTCGAATCCGTTGCATTGATGGCATCTTTTGGGAGGGTCGAGTTCAGCCTAACGGCAGCAACGCGCTTAGCAAGATGTTCGGTAGCTGGGTCGTAATGGGGTGTATGAGAAGGGGAGGAAGAGCCGGAGCTGGAGTCCAGGTCCATCAGCTCCTCAAGGCCGCGTTTGGGGATTCTCTCACCAGTCGACTGTAAGATTGCCAGTAATGTCTGCCACCCTGTTGTTGATTTGAGCTGGAACGCGTCTGCGAGGTCGTGGCCGGTCGCCACACGGCAGAGAAGCGCTTCCTCATCCTGTTCACAACTTTGGTCAGAAACGGCTCAGAAACTGCAGCCACTGCCTGCTTGCTCACCTTGCTCAATATGCCCATGCCGTGCAGGAAGGACAGGAAGTGGAAATTCGAAACGACGAGTTGTCCATTGTCCGACTTTGAGCTGGCCTTGAGCTTCTGCGCCACAGCGCTTGGGTCCTGAGCCTCGCCCATGTACTCTCGGTTCTCCACTGGGAAGCCCAAATCCGTGAACGTCGGCTGTGCGTTGTCGGGAAAACCGTGAGTCAACGTGACGAACAAATACTCAACGGGGAAATCCGGTTTCGCATTCTCTTGCACGTTGGCGCCGTATTCGTTGATCTTGCGGTAGAACACCTCGGGTATGTACCGTGTCCGGCTGGTTGACCCATCGTCTTCTTCCTCCTCCTGCACCAGCATTCGTCCAGGATCAGCCGAAGGCTCGATGATATTGGCCCTGACCATCTCGACGGCGTCGGTGGTCATTTGGTATGCACTAATTTCAATGCCACCCTCTCCATTACCCGAGATGACGCAGGTGACAAAGTCCGAGCCAAAGCGACCCGTATCGCTCCACTTCGAAGGCTTCGGGTGCTGTGCTTGCAAGCGGGAGGCGAAAGTGATCTCCTGCGACGCGATGTAATACGAGTCCTCATGTCGCTTGCACACCACAGTCCCGTCTCCATTTCCCGCGTCGAGAAGATCGGTCCATATCACACCAACTTGTTGCAAGCCGCACAACCTCGCAACATCTGTAACCTCCTTTTCGTTCTCCCAGGGGTTCAGGTTGATCCCATCTATCTCGTCCACCTGCGGCGGCTCATAAATGGCTTCCACCACAGCTTTGATCCCCAGCGGGACGACCTCGTACTCTTCGTACCTGCCGTATAAGAAGCCTAGCCGCTGACTCCCGGTCATGCGCCAAGCATTCAGGAACGTGTCGATGATGGCCGGAGAGGCAAACTCAACGTGATCAACCATCCGGAATTGCTGGGGCTGCAGCGTGATAGCACTCGGCTGACATTTCGTGCAGATGCCCTCGGGCCACTGTGGGTGCCCTGAGGGACAGTCGCGTTTGACACGGTAGTATGGTTCGACGAGGGGAGGAATGTAGGAACTTCCCAACTCGGGCTTGTTCTTGTCCGCGTTGATCTTCTTGAGGTATGCATGGAATGACATGTACTTGATCTTCTTCTCGTTGAGGTATTTGGAGTCGAAAGGGTCGAGGGGCTGGCAGTAATCGCACATGCCCTTGGGGCCGTGGCGGCACATGGTATCCATCTTCCGGGCGATCTTGCCGGTCTTCTTGTCCAGGGAGTCGTCGAGCTTGGACTGCACGACGACCTCCCATGGATTCTTGATTCTCTCGTTCGGCGAGGTCAGGGGTGGTGGGTCGATGGGGAGGTCCTCGGTCGGTAGGATGGGCTTCCCATTCAGTCGGTTCGTAGAGGATGCCAACGGCGCCGTGCCCTTGTCTGTGTCCCCATTCGCATTGCCGTTGCCCATGACCTGGGCATGCTGGTATCTTATGAAGACCACGTCGCCATGTTTGAGACCAGTCTGGGCAACATTCACGTGCCCTACTTCAGCAACGGTCTTGTAGTCGTTGCCTCCGGGTGCGTTGGAGAAGGTAATCGTGGTGGGATCGACGGTGGGTGGGAGTTCGGCCAAGAACTTGGTGGCAACGTCTGCAAAGGAGTCCGTCTCTTTGACATTGATGCGCAGCATGCCATCAGGCCCGCGGATTCTCAGCAACATCGCGGTGAATACCAGTGGGTGGACGTAGTGGAAAGAGAGGGAGTCAACGGGGTGGGTGGTGGATGCGGGACAGTAGGAGCCTCGGGGCTATGGAAATTGAGGACAAGAAAACGGTTCGAGGCAGGCAGCTTTTGGAAGTGTAGGTTGCTAGGAGGGTGGCTTAAGACCAAGGCTGATGTTTGATGGTTAAGTGCCTAGTTAGTATTCCTGGTTTGTAAACAAGTAAATCAGATCATTGTAGTGATGTGCCGGGTGAAAGCTTGCCTGGCCCCTCCTCTGGTGAGCAGGTGAATGGGTGGGGGAGACGGCCAGAGCTCCTGGGGCAAAATGGCAGCTCTCAGGTTTCGTCATTGCTATTGCCTGCTCGAGCACGGACCTGCGGAGACACCTGGATAGACTAGGTACCTACTAGATCAAGTCTCGGCATCAATAAGACCAGGTACAGGTACAGCTCCAGCTCGAGAAGGTATGCCACCTACAGAGTCACCAACATAGAGGACAAAGATGACATCTGGAATGGGGGCTTCCCTCATCCCTCTCTGCGTGCCTGGCAAAACTGTGGCATCCCTGAGAGTTGCACAGGGTATTATCTACATCTCAGAGTGCTGCGCTGATGAATCTGTACAAGATACTCTTGTCTCTAGATATGGGGGAATTTTCATTAGGAACTTCACACGGCAGCCGACTTCTGCAAAATATCTCGGAATTTACCACTTTTAATTTCCATTCAGGGGGTTTGCCCAAGTCAAACTGTAGAGTAAAGTAAACCAGAACCAGCCCGTTTGCGACCCGTTTGCGGATATCTGGCTGGTCAAGTTGCAGCTATCCGTGTGTTTGAGTGACTAGCACTGACAGGTACCCAGGTATCTAATTGGGGTCTGTCCGCCCGGCAGGCACCAAACAGCCGGCACCAGGTTGCACACCTAGCGCTGGCGGCACTGCGTCCGCTGAGTGTTGCTGTGGTAAACCTGTCTTTTTCTTTGCATACACGGTCACTTTGGCTTCCCCATCCTCACCCCAAGGTGAACTTCCCACCCTTCAAAGACAGACGTGCCGGCGCACTTAATTGTACCCCCATATTTCTTGTCGCTCACTTCTGTTCTCGTCTCATCTTCTTTATCATAACCTATTTCCTTGCGAGACCCGTCAGTCTTCGTACTCAGATTGCCCTGCGCCATGTTCTCCCTGGATTGGAGGGGACTCATCCTCCCCATCGCTTACATACTGGTATTGGGCGGGACCTTTATTACATTTTCAAGCGTATACAGGAAGCGCAAGGCTGGTGAGTGCCTTTGACAGCCCAATTTTCCCTGTTCCGGCACCAGCTGACAGACGTGACAGCACAAAAAGCAAACCTCGAGCCATGGTTCGGCCCACACTTGCAACGAAACGTCTACTTGTCGCTACTCCACCTAGAGCCTGAGGAGGGCCAAGAAAAGGCCCCTCAAGTCCCCCAGAGTATCCTCCGAGCCGCCCTCATCCGCCGCGCAGTCGAGGATATCCACCGCATCATCCAGATCCGCACGGCCAAGCAGGCATGCTCGACTCTGCTGCAGAGGGGAAGCGTTGGCGATGACTTGTGGCAGAGATTCACACGTGCTGAGGGCGAGATGGAGGCTGAGCTGCGCGACGTAGTTATGGAGGTGCGTTTGAGACACGAGACACATGGGTCGACCTTTCGACAAGTTCCCTTTGTGCTGACCGACCTTTGTCCCCCTCTAGGCCAATGGTCTCGCGCCCAACTGGGGCCAGAGTATCTTCCAGACCGCGAACGAGATTGCCGCAAACACGATGTTCCAGAAGAAGCTCGAGGAGATAACCGCCAAGACGGACGCCGAGAAGGAGTGGTGGGAGAAGCGCCGCGCCGCCATCTCTTCCGATTTCATGAAGGAGCTAGACGAGGATGGCGAAAAGTCGCAGGCCACGGCTCCGAGCGACGACGGCATCCTGGTTGACGCGGGTACACCGGGCGAGGGCACAGGAGCTTCCAAGAAGAAGAAGGGGAAGAAATAGGGCAAATCCCCTCGCAACGGAAGATCCGGCGCCCGGAAGAGGGCTTGAGCGTTTACTACAGGGTCGAACGCTGTCTGGCTATCGGTGGCGTACCTATGGACAAAAGGGCCCTATCCTATGGACAGTCTGGCCGTGGACATTGTACAAAATTCACATTAGTTCTTGCGGGATCCCAAGCTCGGCATTCAAGCTCGGCATTCACGGCATTTCTACGGTTGCGCGGCGTTCAAGGCTTACTATCCGTCTAGATAATCTCGAATCAGACACCATGGTCGTTGGGCTGACAGGGGACATCAATTGGTAAATTCGTGCTACGGAAAATCGGACTAAAATCACCGCGACTCCTCGCTATGAGACATCTTCTTGATAATCTCGAAACATTCTATGACAATCTCCAAAATGCTGTCTCCAAAATGCTGGACAGGCAAAGAAAATCAACATGCGACGCTAGATGCGGATCAGGATGAGGCTTGAAATAGAGACAGTATTCGAAGGCTTCCGGGCGTGCGGTTACTACCGATACCACGGTAACTTCCTCCTCGCTGCCTCGTCCTCGTCTTCCCTCATTCGGGCTTGTCTGGCTTCCTCCATGATTTCGTCCTCGGTCTTGATATGTAATGGCGTCTCGCACTTATCTCACTTAACTGTCAGTCTTCAGCCTCTCGAGTCCTCTCAACAACGCCGTCTCGCGCCAAGGGTCTCTGAAGTGAAAGGGGAAGAGGAAGGGGAAGAGAAAGAGGAAGGAAAAGACTACTCACGCCTCTAAGCCCGATGAACTTCCCGATCTTCCTCCGCTTCTCCTCGATGCCCAGCCCTTCCTCCCAGGTGATGGGACAGGGGTAGTGCCGCGTCCACTGGCACGGTGTCCGCTGGTGGTAGAAGTGCGCGATCTCGTCCAGCTGGGCGTCCGTCAGGAGCCAGAAGTTGAGCAGCGTCGGCGGGAAGCTGGGGTGGACCTGCCCGCTCGTCAGCTGGACGAGCGGCGCGAGGGGGAGCGACATCTGCCTGAGCTTCGCCTCCAGGGCCTCGTTGCGGTCCGCCCGGCGGCTGCCCACGCTGCTGCCGCTGTAGCTGCCGCCCAGAGGGATCTGTGGTTGGGAGGGCGATGGTGGGGGCTGGTGTTGCTGTGTGCCCTGGGGGCCGTTGTTCCAGTTGCTCATGGCTGAGTGTTTGGATGGTAGGTAGGCAGAGATGGTATTTTTCCTTTCTTCAGATGAGGGAGAAGCGAGAATGTGGTATTACCAGAGAGGGTCTGTCAAACCGTAATGCTTTAAATAGAAGAAATCTGGGAAGCCAAAAAAAAGCGAGCTTCTTTCATCAATAGTCAAAACAGTTGGAAGGCCAAAGAGAATGATGGATGGATGATGTGAGTTACAAGAGACTGTGTGTCAGTTGGCTAAGGCTATCGCTGTGCCAGCAGCAACAATCTATTTGTTCCCTTCTTTTTTTTGTGTCGAGTGAGGAGAACCGTGAATCAAATCGGTCCTCTGGTAAAACGCCAAATCGTGATCAGTGCAGATCGAGGAGGTGTGTCTGATTCTGCGGGCTTACGAGTGCTACTTGTAAGAGCGCGACTACAGGAGTTGGTCTTTGTTGGGTTTCTCGGGTCGCCTCCATTAGAGGTATTCTTGGGGGTGTGTGCAAAAGGGCCCAGCCGTTTCTAAGAGGTCCTCGGACCTCCTTTGTGTCTTTTATACCGGCCATGTGAGCCACACGGTTCCTTAAATTCTTCGGCCGCAGTGACCGTCTATGAAAGCACCTTTATGAGGTGTGAGACATCATGACAGCTTTGGAAGTCAAGCCGCCAAATGGCCGGGAACTACACTTAGTGTCATCCGCAATAGGACAAATCCAATGAGTGCAGGCCCTTTCCTCATATGTCTAAGCCAGAAGGCCATTCCTCTTCACGTGAAAAGCTACCAGTCACAAATCTTTCCCCATCACACCACGGCCCTGATAAGGCATCACAGCCATTTCAGTCTAGCAATGTGATCGGCTCTCTTCTTAGTCGGTTTAACAAACCCCATGCCCTTCAGTTCCGCAAGGCCCTGGTAGAAGAGAACCAACGCAGTACGTTCGTCAAAGCCGTCTTCGCCACGTGATTTGGTCGATTTGGTTTTCGGTTTCGATTTCAGGTCCTCGTCCTCGTCGTCGCCACGGCCAACGAGCGCGTAGAAAGCAGACCACAAGTCAGCGACATTGACCAGCGCTCCCGCCTCTCCGTGTAGGTGATATAGGATTGACGTTGCCGGCAACGTGGAGGCGTTCCCATCAACTGTACTGCAGCAAGCGCAAGCCAGATAGTCGTGGGGCTTCGAGAGGGCACGTTCGAAAACAACACCCGGCCGCGGAATGAATACATCCTTGTGAGGAGATATGGACTCATACATCCAGAGCTCGTGAAAGAGGATTGCCCTCGCGGGTTGGCATGATATTTCAGCAGTCAAAGATCTCACGAGGTCATCGACCAGTTCTGTGAAGGCCTTGTCTTCCTCTGACAGGCTTGTCTCATCCCGGCTCAACTGCACCTTCTGTGCCACAACCGTAGTTCTGAGCAGCTTGGTCTGGGCATTGTACTGGCTGCGCAAGGGCTTCCCCGTTAGCTGCGATTGAGCTTGAAGCGAAGCAAGTCGCTCCAGCATGTCGGATAGAGCGTGCACGAATTTCTTGTCTTCAGTGGCCCATCCCGACATGCCAAGCTCCCGGTTGCCGCTCCGGATTGTGTCCAAAAGACGCTGTAAAAGCGAAGAAATTTCATCAGGAGACATTCTCTTCATCACATCCAGAAGACCGTTCTCGTTGGAATGTAGATCAATGCCATCATCAAGAGCGGTTGTGTATGTGGTGATGAAATTTTCCTGGAGGAGCCCGCTAGCATCAAGTAGTGATAGTGACCTGAGAAGCTGGGTTTCCCATTTCGCTGTGACTTTGACGGCTGTCCTTTGCTGCTCGGCCAGGAGATAGGCATCATCGTCCAGTAGTGATCGTACGTGCTTTAGCCTTCCGGCTTCGAGAGAGCCCTCGATATGAGAACGGAAAGATGGAAGATTGCGAAGCGCTTCAAGGTGCTCCGGCTGTGGCTTGATCTCCGAGAGAAGAACTGACAGAGGGTTGGCGTAGAAGTGACACATATAAGCGTACTGCAGATTGTGAGTTCCTTGATCTTCATTGACACCAGATCGGGTACTTACCTTCAACGAGTTCATGAATATCTGTATCCCGGCAACTTGGCTCTGCTGCCGCTCGATCAAGTCACGAAGCAGGCCGGGGCCGATAATCAAGGGGTTGGCTCCATGGGCCACAGCAGCCTTGAATATGTTCTCGAGAACAGATGACATCTGCACGACATCGAATTGGGCGCCATAGAGACTTTGGCTGGTCGACTTCGGGAGCCGGGCCTGGAAGAGTTCAACCGAGGTCGCAACCCCGAAAAGTAGGGTGAACGGAATCCTGTCTTTCCATGACCTGAAATACTGTGTCAGTTGCAGGTTCTCATGATTAATGGGGCAGAAAACTCCGTACTTGAACAGGGCGATCAAATCAGACAAGAGGCCGGTATCGAACGCCTCACTATCCTGGAAGGCAACAATGACTTGTTCTGCCTCATGATGTTTGACGTGTGCATGCAGCGCCTCTAAGTCATAATCGAGATATTTGCGACCCTGCTCCAGGAAACCCCGTCAGTCACATCTTCAAGTCAGGATCCTTAATTTGTCTTTGACTCACATCCCTCCCCGCAGAGAGTTCGGCATCGTCTCCCACATGCTCGGAAGACCGCTGCGTGCCATCGCGAATGATCTTCTTCAGCGTCGTCTTCAAATTCGGCGCTTCCGCCGATCGGAGCCTGACAAAGATACCCTTAGAAGAGTCTCCCAGGTCTTCGGCTAGCTGCTCGAATAGGAGGTCCTGAGACGAGATATTTGGTCCGGTAACAATAAGCGCTGCTCGGATCTTGGAATCCCCCTCCGCAGGGGACTCGGCTGCGAATGATGTAACTGCATCCAAAGTGCTGCGGTTTGACTCCTTCAGAACATGCTATACAAGACAACAGAGTCAGCACGACTGTAACTTGACAAGTTCACATTCTGATTGACTCTGACGCACCTGCATTCTCGCATCGATGGCGGTCCAGGCATCGGCGAATAACGCTTGCCTTGAGTTCACAAACTCGGCATTCTCTACGCCGTGAAGCAGTGGTACAAACTCCGACGCAGGCTGGGAACGGGCGCCAGGTTTAGATATCACCGGAGCTGACTTTCCGGAGATCTTTCTGCGTTTCGCCGGACGTGAGACCCGGTCAATCTCGTCATCTTGCCCAAAGATAAACGCTGCCTGGAGAGCTTATGTTAGCAGAAAATCAACTGCAAGCTGGGAAGAACTCACTCTGTGGTCATCATGGGTGTAGCCACTCTCGTCGGCTTCCATACTCGCTGCTTTTCATGCGGGGGTGGAGGTGAGGGTGAAAGCGGAATGAAAGGAGTCGGATAGCCTCCAACCCCTTGCACAGCGAGACGCGAGGTAGTCGCGTCTGCTTGAGAGGCGTATGTTACGTAAGAATCACCCTCCCTAGTTTTTATCAACGTGAGGTCAGCAGCACAATAGCAAGGCAAGCGCGGCCACAAGCAGTCTTTTTGCCACCGAGTCTGGTGTTTTGTTCTGTCATTTGATTCGTACTTGATACCGGCTGAGCTAACTGCATTATCCCAATGAATTCACGACCTTTTTTGCTCGCAAAAAGATGATGCCTTGCGCCTCTAACAAAAAGCGGCACCCTCCTTTTCTCAGCAGCTTGCTGCCTGCCAGGTTGTCGTTCTAGGTCCTGCAGAAGAAACATTTATGCTTCTCTGCACCCGCCCATCCCCGGCCACCCGCCCAAACCAATTTGTTCTCTCGCTAAGGGCAATGCTCCCTCGAATTGCCATCAAGACAAACGTCTCCCGGTCTTGCCCGGCCTAGAACCATGTGGGAATGATCGCAGTCCCCGAGAACACCAGCCCACTTCATCCTTGGCCCTTTCGCGTGTAAAGCATAGAACGGAGGTACTTATTTTACAAAAAACGCCGTCGTTCTCAGTCCCAGAGCAACAGTGTGGTCCACTATAACCCACTCCTAACCGTTGCTGTTGCCAGTCCTCAAGCCGTAGTATCAACAGCCTCAGCAGACTTGACATTCTGTGACTGATTAGCATCCTACGTTCATACTGGACGCAGAGCTTGATAGTTGAAGTGCGCACTCTCGGTAGCGTCCACAGGTGGATTTCTCTCGAGAACAACGCCGGGAAGACCGGGCACAACAGACTAAGAGAAGCGCAATTATGACACACGTACCTCTTCAGTAGCTGGCTTTCCCTCGGCGGCAGCCTCTTCCTTTGTATCATCCTGCGCATCCTTCTTCTCCTGCTCCTTGATCTCGGCTTTGCTCTCCTCCGGGACCTCAGCCTTAGCCTCGGACTCCTCGGTGTCGGCCTTCTTGACGCCATTGACGCCCGTCTTGGCCTCCTCCTTGACCGGAGCTTCAGAGTGACCGTTGACACCGTTGGCTTCCTCGGGTGCTGCAGAAGCAGCGCCGTCCTCTGCTTGCAAAAGCTTGTTCCACTTCTCAAGCAAAGCCTGCGACCGGGGTTTGAAGTTGAACTCTTCTTCCTTGGGAATCGAGTCCAGCTTCAGCATAGCCTTCAGCACCTTGTTGATCTTGGTCGCCCGGATGATCTCGGTTTCGAGATCAGGAAATTGCTCAAGCTTCACCAAGTAGTCTGAGAGGACTTTAACCTCATCTTCCTTGGGCAGCTGGTCTCTCGTCAAGAGGCCCTTCTGGAGCTTGTGGCGAAGGAAAAGAACCTCCTTCTTCTTGCGCTCGAAGCGGTCCTCGGCGCTCATTTCGGGCTCCTTCGGAGACTGCGCCTTGTCTTCTTCGTCGGCCTCTTTTGCAGGCTTCTTTGCCTTCTTAGCCTTCGCCTCACCACCGGACTTAGCGGACTTCGGAGTGGCGCCGTTGGCAGTCTTGGGCGTCGCATTATTAGTGAGCTTGATCTTCGGCTTCTTAACAGACTCGGACCGCTGGGGTGTCTCGGAGTCCTCGGTATTCTTGCGTTTCTTCTCCGATTTCTTGGCCTTGGCCGTGGACGGCTCGTCGTCAACATCTTCCATCTCGACATCCTCGACGTCGGCTGATGACTTGGCCTGCTTCTTGGACTTCTTTGGCGTGGCGGCGGCAGCTGCTTTGGCCTCGGCGGCCTTTTGCTTCTCAATGAGCTCCTCCTGGAATTGTTGCAGGAGGTCCTTGTAATAGTCCAGGTCGTGCCCTTCGGCGGCAATTTGGTGGGCCAATTGGAGATCCTTGCGCATCTTCGCAGTGATCAGGTCAGCTACCTTCTCGGGGTCGAGGTCGACCAAGTCCTTGTTCGAGACCCAGCCACTGCGCCATAATGTTAGTCGGGATGCCAAATAGCTAATATCGCTCTGGAGAATGGGAGATTCCTCACAATTCATTGGTCGCGAGGTACATGATGGGAAATGTTCGGTCGGCGGCGCGCTTCCCACCGTCCGCGAAGTCCTCACGGTAGGTCCCATCAGATCTCGCGGCGCTCACAGGTCGCGTCTTGATAAGTGCATGGGGCAGCATATCCTCGTCGCAGATGATGCATGGCCATTGTGGGTAGCCCTTGAGCTTGATGAAAAAGTGCTGGCCTGGCTGCGCATCGATGTGTGTTATGGCGGCCCGGGAACCCTTCTTGTTCAGCTTCTTTCCCTTAGCGCTGTCAGCACCAGCAGTCGACTTCCTGCGCGCGGGAGCCTTAGTCTTGGAGGCATTGGGTGCGGCAGCTTTGGCGTCATCTCCGCCGGCGTTCGGTGCTCCAGCATCGGCCTGTTCTGTCTTGTCCTCAATAGAAGCTCCCTCGGCGGGAGGGGAGGTCGTCGCGTCTGGTGCGTCCTTCATCTCGACGTCGCCGTCTTCAGTGGGTTTGTCGGCTGGGGTTTTGCTTGGCTCTGGTGAAGTTGACGCGATGGTCAGCAGATGATCACGTTCGCGAGAGTCGGTGCAGGTGCAGGCGCAGGTGAAAAAGAGTTTTTACCTTCAGCTTGTTTGGGTGTCTCATCCTCCTTAGCTGGCTCGGCAGCTTCCTTCTCAGCCTTCTCCCCGGTAGGATTGGGACCCTCGGCTTTTGCCTCAGCAGCTGCAGAACCAGGCGCGTCGGTTGCCTTTGTGTCAGCAGCGTTGTTGTCAGCTGCACTGTTGACCTCTGCAGTAGGCGCAGCAACAGGTTGCGCACTGCCCTCGTCAGACATAGTGAGGATGGTTGGGCGACGTGATGCCTAGGCGCGTTGGGGGGAAACAATGCCGGGGGTCGATGCGAATCGACGTGAATGCACGCGTTATTCGCGTTGAGGATGGGTGGGGATGGAAAAATTGATGCAAGTTGATGACAAGGGTGCAGGATAAGTCGCCAAGGTGATGCGATGGAAGGAGGAAAACAGATGGTGACAGTGGACGAGCAATGTCGGTGCTGGTCCGGTCTATCTTGTTGGAGTGGAAAGTTGGAGACGAAAAGATTGGCGGCGACACCGTTTGATGGCAGTGAAGGCGCAGAGCTTTGGCACGCACGTGACGTAACGTAACGTAAGTCAATGGAAGGCGGGAGGCGGAGGCGGAGGCAGAGGGATAACTCTGGATGGACAGAGAGGGAGCGAGGGAGCGAGCAGGAAACGGTGGAAGGCTGGAGACGGCCGCGCGCAGTGCCCAGGTGAATTGAATTGGATGGGTACGTGCTGGGGTTCGCGGTGCTGGGCTTGGGACTTGGACCGGGACTGGGACCGGGACTGGGACTGGGGAGAGCTGATTTTCGTTGGTGGGTACCTGCCTGTCGAGCTTGCGAAATCCTATCTGCCATGGGTTGGTCGGTTAACTGCCCGTACTGACCCAGGTAGCACACACCCTACATGCCACAGCACACAGCAAAGTCTGCCTGATGCCCGAGCTTGCTCCTGACGCCCCCTTCCACGCCACTCCATCCGTTTCGTCACCCAGACCACTCCCCGTCAAAGCACAAGAGCACCGTCTCTGGCACCGTGGATGCCCTCCACATACGGCGTCATCGCCATCGACGCCCTCCATGCCACCACCCCTCCCCCTCCAAGCCTGCCCACATCTCCTTTGAGGTAAGCCTCGTCAACCTCCTCCTCCTGGCCACCTGGTACTGCAGTGTCCGGGCTGCTTACAAGGGCATTTCACCTCTCCGACCTCCGTCTTTGACTATCTCACATGCCCAGTCAAACGGATAGAGACTGGCCCATTGTTCCGCTGTCATAGACCCCACAGTCGAGAGAACGGGGGAGGGGTAGGCCAGGTATTCCCCAGGCAGGTAGTCGTGAGGGCAGTGCCGCAGCGGTCACGAGCAGGAGGGAACGTAAGACACTTTTTGAAATGACTGAGTTTTTGTTGCGTACTTGCCTACTGTTGTCCAACATAGTCCTCTTCAATATGATAACCCGTCAACATTTCGAATCCCGGGGTAGGTGAGGCCCAGCCGCCCGTCGAGTTTGCGTTCCGTCATCGATCGCCCTCACTCGTCATCGTCCTCGTCCTCGTCGTCATCCTCATCAACTTCCATGCCTTCCGCCACTGTCACTTCGAAACTGGGCTCCTGATCGACTCCAATGTAGCTATCGCTCATCAAGAAGAGCTTGAGCTCATGCTTGCCGGGAGTCGGCACCGTGAACTCCAGCTTGACATTCAACTTGAGGCCAACAGTCACGCGCTTGATTGCTAAGAGCGTCTTGGTGCTCTCGTCGCCTACCACAAGCCACCAGTTCTCCAGTTTCTTTCCTGGGTAGAACGGCGCGTGGACCACCGTGTCGATTTCATCGCCTTCCTCAACCTCACGCTCGATCTGGATGTTGAGATAAGACGCCTCACCAGCACGGAGGTTCTCGGGGTCCTCGACCTCAAACTCTAGCGAGACGTCGGGGTACTTCTGGTTGGTGAACTTGGCCGCGTCTTCCAGTTGCTTCTGCGAGAGACCCATGGCTTTGACTAGCTCGCCGTACTGGGGGTTTTCCTCGGGGTTCATGGCTTCCATGAAGTCAAAGACGTCCTTGACCCCGAAGCTGTTTGCCGCCTTGACGACTTCCGGTGTGAAGTGGGGTATCTGCTTCAGTGGGCTGTCGCGATCCCACATCGCCTGGACCACCATCTGGGACATTTCCATGGCGTTCATGGCGTTCAGGTGCCCATCTGACGAGAGGATGTCAACCGTCGCGCTTAGAAGGCTTACAACCTTGGAGACAATTGTTTCTTGGTCCTTTACCAGGTCAATTGGAAGCTGCATCCTGGAGAAGTGGGCCTGCAGCAAAACGAACGCCCTGAAGTGAGGCGAGTCGTAGTCTGGCTGTGCCATCTTGACAGGCACACGATCGTAGATACGACGAAGCAGACCATCCTCGTGTCTCCTGATTTGTATTGCCTCAAACTCGGTGGCTGAGGTGACGATTTCGAGAATCCCCTTGAGCTTCGTGCGGGCGCTGAGGGAGAGGAGGAACGTCTGCATAGTGATGTAGGAGATGTTGTAATAAGCACCGATCATGGCAGCATTCTGGGGCGTTACCGAGCCGTCTTCTTCATCAAACTCGATGATCTTTGACTCGTCAAGTTCTCTAAGCGTCGTTTCGACAAGGTCGGACAAATATTGACTGAGCCCATCTTCTGTGGTGTTGGTCAAGCTGTAGAAGCTGGGATTGGCCAAGAGACGCCGGTAGAAGTATGTGAATGTCATCCAGGCTATGGCGTCGTCCCCAGATTCTACCATGCGAGTGCTGATCTCCGTAACGAAAGCATCGTGCAGGTATGAGTGCAGATGTGACTCAACTGGAAGAGCCTCGTTGAGAAACTTCTTGTAGTACTCCCTCTTCACGCCGGGCAGCATCAGAACCCCGCGGCCGCGGCCATCCTTTGACGATTTCAGAGCTTTGCCAAACATCTGCAACACGTCTGTCATAGGATAGTCCACGTAGCGGTGCTCACGACCCTCGAAATACTGCGTTCCCATCACGACGACAAGATGCGCGGTGCAATCAAGCTCCCAGCAGACATCACGGGATGCCACCAGGACTTGTATAGCGCCGTTGTTGTAGAGGTATTTGACGATTCGTTTATCGTCGGTGCTTAGAGCCTCGTGGTAGTAACCGACACCATGAGACAGTGCCTCGGCCAGGGCTCCTTCACTAACACGCTCCAAGAGGGGCTTGATCTGCTCCACCTCGACATGAAGGAATCTGTCCTCGTCATCTTCAGCCAAGCAAGCGGTGAGGATATCTCGAGTGGTCGCGCGTGTTTGCTTCCTGTTCGGAACAAAGACTAGCGCAGGCTTGTCTGGGGACATCTGAGTGATGGCGAGGTAGGTCGGTCGTGCCATCGCCAGCATGAGTGAAGGGAAATGGGGGATTGTGTAGCTCTGGATATGAAGCTCCAAGGGCACGGGGCGCACGTGTGGGCTGAAATTGTAAATGTCGTGCTGCTTGGCTCCAATCCACTCTCCGATGTCTCTTGCATTAGCAAGTGATACACCAAGACCGACAATCCTCATTGGCAACTCGGTCTGAGTCCGGATGTAGTGCATCCTGGAGACGATGGTTTCGTATATGTAGCCCATGGAGCCACCAAGGAGCTGCAACTCGTCTGCAATGAAGAGTTCGACAGTCTGCACGTTCTTCCTCCTCTTCCACTGCCTGGAGAGAACGTCCCACTGAGTTGGAGTCGCAAGAACCAGGTCTGCGGCCTCCAAGATCTTGATATCAGCTACCGTCTCGCCAGTCAACTTCATGATGTCCTTGCCACCTTTAAGCGCAGACAGACGCTTCTGCCAATCCTGAAGCCGAATGTCTACCAGCTCCTGGAAGGGAGCAATGTACACAGCGCGGCCCGCGTCAGACTTGGACCAGAGATGGAGAAGGGCAAACTCTGCACACACAGTCTTGCCACTCCCTGTTGGTGCACCTATAAAGACGTTGTTGTCTGTGGCGTACAGAGTGTTGAAGGTCTGGGTCTGGACTTTGTTGAAGTATTGCCACTGAGGATATAGAGCCCCGTACTCCTTGACCTTGAGAGCAGATGGTGGCAGAGGCTGAAGATCGAGGAGTTCGGTGTGAGGTGGGAACTTCTCGGGCAGGATAAGTTTCTGGAATGAGACTGCAACACGTGTTTCAGAATGCATCCATCTGTCAGAAACCACGGAGATGAAGTAGTTGGGCGGCATGGGTTCGGTAATCGGAACTGTAAACTCCACAATGTGCTCGTTTGTCTCCGATTCGGCGTAGTCCTTGCGCAGAAGGAATGTGTCGTGGAAAAGGATCTCTTCGCCGTCGCAGTCCTCAACGAGGATCCAGAAGCTTTCAGCAAGACCATGCACTTCCTCGTCCCATTCGAAATTGGGCGAGATCGTGAGCTCAACGCGAAGCATGGATCTTGTAAGCGGTTGGATCTGAGCCTGCACCTCGACTCTGGGGAACTTGTTCACAAGCCCAACAACTGTTCTGCCAGCTTTGGGCATCCCCAAGAGCTCGCCCATACGTGGCGGATCCAGGTCGAAGAAGCTGCTCCAAGGAACCTCGGTCCGCTCTGCTTTCTGCACAATGTCCCTAGGACAATTCGGGAACTGGCGCAACGGCGTCATCGTGGGCCACATCCGCTTCTCCGCCATCTTACACAGGTTCAACGCCGTCTTCGCTACAGAGGACCAACCCTTCTTCAGCGCGATCTCGAAGATAGCTCTGAGGATACGTCCTGCGGATTGCGTGACGTACACCATGTCGGCCATCAGAGCCAGGCCATCAAGTTTGAGGCGAGAGATATATGCCTGCAGAAGGACATTGATCTTGCAATGTGGCTCTTCGATGCTCTCCTTGACAGGTATCGGGACTCGTCCCAGCAGCTTGGCGAGCTCGAGCTTCTCTTCTTGGCGGACGGGGATGTACTTAAACTCGGCGCTGAGGGAAAATACCCGGAAAAGCTCAATGTTGGTGATAGATGGCTGGATGTGTGTGTTGTAGGTCTCCATGGAACCGTATGTGATGTAATAGTGCGAAGCAATGCGCCCCAGTTCCGTCGCCTGCATGCGTCCGGTCTTCTCATCGTATTTGACGAGGTTCGCCTTACGGAGCACGTGGGCTGCAGAATGAATGAGATCAACCCGCTTCTGTTCCAGACCCTCGTCGTCTTCGTATTCGACACCAACACTGTAAAGACCCGGCGATCTCAGCATCCTCACGAAGAGATATGTGTAGCCAAGCCAGTCCACACCCTCGTCTCGAGAGCGCACGTTACCAAGCACAATCTCCGCGTTCAGGTTGTCGACCAAACGACTAACCAGCTGGCTTTCGATGGGCAACTGTTGATTCATGAGTGAAAGATAATATTGCATCTCACTCTGAGTGGTGAGGATGATACCCTCACCAAATGTGTCGTATTGAGGCCGCCCAGCGCGACCCAGCATCTGAAGGACATCTTGTGGGCTGAGCTCGACCCAGCTACCTTTCTCTGGAGAGTAAACTTGCGTCCCTTTGATGATGACCGTATGTGCAGGTAGATTGACACCCCAAGCGAGTGTGGCTGTGCAGACCAGCACTTGAATGTGTCCTCCCTCGAAGAGATCCTCGACGTCAGTCCTATCAGCTCGGCTCATGCCAGCGTGGTGGATGCCAAAACCGTAGGGCAAGATGTCCTTGAGGTCCTTGTCCGTCGCTTCATCTGCCGTGGCTTGCAGAATCTCTCGGCTTCCGACGTCACTCTTGAGTATCTGATGGATGGTATCCATCTCGAGCGCTTTGTCGCGGATGTAGCGGGCAGTCTTTGCGGTCTCTTTGCGAGAGTGCACGAAGATGAGCATCTGGTTGCGGTTCTTGCCCACATGCTCCAGCACTTTGTTGTAGGTGACGTCGTTCATGACCTTTAGCTGTTTGATGGCCTTCCTCTCGGTCACGCCAATGAATTCTTGGCGTAGGGGACAGGGCCTATACGATCCATCAAAATGGAACATGCCTTTTTGCGGGTCGACACGAAGGAAACTGGCGACGTCCTTATAGTTTGGAAGTGTTGCTGATAAGCCGAGGATTCTCACGGGTTCTCCAGTCTGTTCAGTCTTTCGAATTGTGCGGGAGACGATGCTTTCGAGGACGGGCCCACGGTCATCGTGAAGAAGATGGATCTCGTCGATGCAGATCAAGCGCACTAGGTTGGTATAAGACGTGTCGGTCGCTTTGCGAGTGATGACATCCCACTTCTCGGGCGTGGTGACAATGATTTGAGTCTCGGCTATTTGTTGCTTGGTGAGTTGGCGATCACCTGTCAACTCAGAAACCTTGATTCCGTAAGGAGCCAATCGACTGCCGAAGTTGCCCACTTGCTCTTGGACCAGAGCCTTCAGAGGCGCGATGCTGACAATCTTGAACGAGTCCAAATCAATCTCTCCTGTCTCGGGATCCCGATGCTTGCCAATCTCTCGCAACATTGCTAAGAATGCAACGTTGGTTTTCCCGGATCCTGTAGGCGCACAAACAAGCATGTTCCCGTCGTCTTCAAAGGCTGACGGGTAGCATTTCGACTGAATCTTGTTGAGAGATTTGACGGATTTGAAAGGTTCGCGCGCCCATTCTGGGATCTCGGAGATGGGCACCAGGCTGTCGCTTGGGTCACTACGCTTTTTGGGTGGCGGAACGTGTATTTCTTCGTAGCCCTTCCCAGCCCGTTTTGTAGAACCCTCTGGGAGTCGCACCTTGGGATTCGTCATCAAGTGATTGCCCTGGTCAAAGACGAGGTTTTCCAAGTTGATGAGTTTTTTGGGTTGGAGGCCGCCTATAAGCTGGCCCTCCGGGCGCTCTGGTTTCGCCTCCTGCTTGTGTTCGGGCTGGTCGAGATCCATCTTGATCTCCAACTTGCCCTTCTTCTCCTCGCCAGTCTTTCCATGAAGCTCGTCGAGGATCCACTGTAAGCCTTCAGAGACCATTTCGCGTTCGAGTGTCTCACGAGCCTGAGTGTTGTCTGCTCGAGCGATCCTGGTGAGCCACAAGACCTTTTCCCTGTTCGAAATGAGTTCTTGGACAATTCCATGGTGCTCGTAGTCGAACAGTTCCATGAGGTCGTTTTCGATTTCTCTGAGCTGCTTCTCGTCGCCGCCTTCCTCGTCCGGCTCGCCAGACAGGATGTGCAGAGCCTGTATCGTCTTGTCGTGCTGTATGTGAGCATCTGGGTACAGCCGGCCTATTTGTCGTTGCAACCAGAATGCATCTATCTGGAAAGCCGGTATGTAATTCGTCTCCTGTGTCTTCTTCTGGACTTTGCCTGCTGGAGCTGAGTCGATGACCATCGCGTCGCCGTCAGCCAGGCCGGCCTCATCGCCATCCCTGTCTTCCGCGGCGCCTCCTGCCCCGGCTTCCTCTTCGAGGCCTGGACGATCTTCCTCGTCCTCGTCCTCGTCTTCTGATGATTCTTCGCGGACCTCGTTGACGATGCCCTCTCCGTCTTCGTCCTCCTCTTCGAACGCGACGGCGACACCCTGGCGTTCATCGATCTCTTGGTCATCGTCAGCACCGTCCATCTCTTCGTCATCATCCTCCGCATCGTAGTCCGTGATTTTCTTGCCGAGGTTGACCAGCTCATTGAACTCCTTAGGACTTAAAGAGGCGCCGAGGAGATCATCGATTTCCTTCTTCTTGTCGAAGTCCTTGAGGTCCTCGTCCTTGAGATACTCCAGTGTGGCGTCGGCAGCACTGCGCACAACCTCTTGAGGCACGTCGCCCAGATTCTTGGCTACGATGGTCAAAATGAAGTCGAATGTCGCTCGTGTCGCCTGGGTCCGCGGTCGGTATTTAAGACCTTCGACCAGGGCCTCTGCACCAGACAGAATGCCACCTCCTCTCGACAGGTCTGCGCCCTTCTTCTTTTGTTGCCGCAGGATGTCCTCGCCTTCCCGTACTGAGCCCCTTTCCACAGCGGGAATGTGGGATCTCTTCTGTTTCGGCGCCGTATCCCGAGCAACGCGCCCGCCCATCTCCTGTATTGAAAGTCGCCCTGCCAAAGACTCTGGGTCCCCAGTGGCCTCGTCTGTCCGGCGCGTAACAAAACGACGGTCCGCCTGGAGGACCAGGTTGGACATCGCCGAGTACTTGTACTGCGATACATCGCGTTGGTAGTTGTCGCCCGACATGTTGGCGGTTGTGTTGTGTATCGACCAGAATGTTCTCAGCCCAGCTAGTCACAACAATATAGCCTTGTCGCTGTAGACAGAGGTGGTTGTAGTGATGAAAATCCCCGTGGGAGCTTCGCGTTACCAGCCAGGAGAAGGATTGTTTGAGGACGTCGAATGTTTGGCAGGCAGCAGGCTGGCCTTGTGCAGCGTGTTTGGATTATACACACAGAGGCGGCACGATAGCCACGGTAGCGGCGAGGACCTGGTGGTCACAGGACGTGTCGATTATCTCATTACAACGCCAGTATAAGAGCGTCAACTCGGTTCTCGAAACGGTCACAAGGGCGAGGGGAGGCTGGCGATTGTTGCGGTTGGGTTAAAAGTGAAGTCGGAATGCCGTGTTGACGAAATGCAGAATGAGAGTGGTCGCAAGTGATAATTTTCATGCACCAGTTGACAGGGATCGTTCCACTAGCTACACCACTAGCTACACCACAGTTGCACCGCCCCTTGCAGGTGTTTACGGGTCTTCTAGCCCCCGTCTCCATAAGTCGCCAACCTCCCATGATAACTCCATGGGCAAACGTACTGTGCCCCGAGACAATAAGTACCACAGGCACACTGCGTCGTAAGACTTGCTCTTGAAGTTATCTTGTCGACCCTCATAATCAGATCTCTTTGTTGAGGCATGAGTCTAAGCGCTCGAGAAACAGTCGAGAGGATCCAGACGGCGCTGGAGCCTCACGTTCGGTCGCGTGAGGAAGTGTCACATATTCGAAGGGTGCTCTCCCTGCACCTGCTCTCAAGTTACGAGAATGGTCCTCAGCCCGGAGCCTTGGCCTTGTCGGGTGCAGACTGTACCATCAAATCTACAGCTGGCGTCCGCGGCCTGCAGAGAGATTATCTGAAGGCACTTCACGCCAACATCAAAGCCAAACAAGACCAAGAGGCAGTCAGACAAACGGGGCAGGAAGGCCACACCATCGCTACGAGAACGCTTGATGGTTCTGGACGGCTGGAAGAGCATGTCACCTCCATCAAGCTCAAGAGAAAGCAGGAACGACTTCAGGCTGTTGAGAAGTATCTGGAACTCCTGGGCCAGAAGCCGGCTGCGTCGCCAGAGTTTGTGCGGCCAGAGGAGATTCTCAAGGACAGCAATCGCTTGCCAGAGGTTCCCAAAACCGTCGTCAGCGGCTTCGCTGTGGACAATGGCTCAGCCAAAACCGACCTGAAGGCCCTTGTCGATCGCTTAGAGAAGGCAGTGCTGCGGTCTAAGCTGCTGCTGAAGAAGGAAGAACAGCTACTAGAGGACGTCAGGTCTCGTTCCACAGCAACGCGCGGGACAATGAGCGACGGTGCAAAGCTTGCAGCGTTGAGTGTGACTCGAGACGAGCTCATCAGCTGGATGGAGGCGGAACTGGGTAAGGCTTCGCGTCTCGATAATTTACAATATGAAGAAGGGGACGGGAAGCAGCAAACTACGCCGGACAAAGGTCATGTGCACGAGCAGCTTGCCATCGTCAAGGAGAAATACGTCAACTACGTCGCAGCGCGCAAGGCTCTCGTTCAGCTGGTCCAGCAGCCAACACAGCCAGAGATCCGGATGGAGGCCCCCCTGAAGAATACCGTCCCCACTCAGTCTGAGGTCGCACGCACCACCCCATCAACTCATCTAATCACACCTTACATCGAGGGTCTGATACAAGTCAACCAGGATCAGAGGAACTATATTGCCCAGAAATCACACATAAACACCGTTTTGGCGAAACAAACGGAAGAGACCGTACGGGCTTTGGATCGTCTGACGGAAGAAAGTCAGCTAATACCTGACCATCCCATGCCAGGCGCTGCAAGACGGAACAAAGGCCTGGGGCCCGGTTCGCCTGGTAATGACATCGACAAACTGTCAGATCGTGTGCGGACGTGGGTTTTTGCAGCGGATACAGCAAAGCTTGCCACACTCGAGGCTGTTGCAGAGAGAATCGAGGAAGGACAGGTCGCTCTTGAAAGGTCTACGAAATCCTTGGCCGAGATCGACCAGCTGCTGGGACGGCATACGAACCCAGCAGTCGAGTCCACAGCAGAGGAGGATACAACCCTGGACGACATCTGGTTGGCAGAGTCTGCGTCCCCAAGGAAAGGGCCTCCGGCGAAAACTCATGTCAGGAACAAAAGCAACATGGTCAAAGAGAAGGGAGATATCTGGTCGACGTTGGATGGCAGTGTCGGGCTTATCAATGCCGAAGACTCCCCACGAAAGCTTCTGTAGTTGCGTATCATCTGGCATCAAGCATCATGAATAGCCATTGTATTACCGTGCCTTCAAACGCCATGCTTTTCCTGCCCCTATCCGAGCCAATTTTCCAGCTCCAGCCATATAGTAGCTAAGTGGGAGCACCCCGTCTGTCTGTATCCACCCCCTACCCGTTTCCAGAGTGAGGTCACTCTTCCTCGCCACGACACTCCCGTAAACAGGCCTCTGGTCAGTGCTTCTTAGTAGCTTCTGCTGCCCATGTAGCCTACGGTCTGGAGTTGCCGTTGACCTTAACGACATCAGACACTGCCTTCTCAGTACATCATCAACGGTTGTCGGCCCTACCGTCCAGCCATGATGGTTGATATGCGGAGTGATAGATCGAGTATCGAGAGGTGTTCGTCAGCACCGTCAACCAGACGCTTGTCGACCTCAGAAAAGACCATGACAATCTGGTTCTTCTGGATATCCGGAACTGTCTCGTCGGATATGATCGCCTGGTAGAGCTGGGTCACCACCTGCCCAGCGCTCCATCCATCCGCGACCATGTCCTCCACGACCTTCGACACCGCTGCGTATGCCTCTCCCGATGAGCGTGGCTTGATCGCTTTTACCAGCCTGTCGATAGTGGCGCTGGGTATCACACCAGCGATATCCTCCACAATTTTCACAGTCACCGGCTTCGTGTCCACCTCCATACTGTCACCGTCAGTATCACTCTTTGTGGCGATTGCGCCAATCAGCCGCGCCGCACTCTGCAAGAAAGTGATGGCTTTCCGCAGGTCACCCTCGCTGCACCTGATGAGCGCATCCACTGCCCCATCGTCGAGCTGGACGCCCTCCTTCTCCGCAATCTCTTCCAGCCTCTTCTTCGCATTGCCCTGATCCAAGCTCTTGAAGCGGAATTTGCTGCACCGACTCGCCAGGGGGTCGATTATGCGGGTAACGTAGTTGCAGATCAGACAGAACCGCGTGATCTTGCTGTATGTCTCCATCGTCCGTCGCAGCGCGCTCTGTGCATCCTGCGTCATGCTGTCGGCCTCGTCTAGGATGATGATCTTGAACGGTGGGCAGGGATAACGAGATTTGTATCCCGGGGGTGGGTTGGTCAATTGCATGCGTGCGAAGTCTTTGACCTTCTCCCGAACGATGGAAATACCGCGTTCGTCAGACGCGTTGAGCTCGAGAACACGTTGTTTCACGAACTCAGGCCCATATAGTTCCTTGGCTAGGGCAAGGATGGTGGACGTCTTTCCAGTACCGGGCGGGCCGTAGAAGAGCATGTGAGGGAGGTTAGACGCCTGCAGCGTCCGTTGCAGGACGGTGATTGTGTGGTCTTGGGCGGTGACATCGCTAAGGCTCTTTGGACGACTAGGATCGGTGCATGGTCAGAAACAGGCAGCAGAGACAGCAAGCAAGGAAGGACATTGTCGTTGACGTACTACTTCTCTACCCAGGGCTGCGCTCGTGGCGTGTCTGATGTCTTTTTCTCTTGTTTGCCTGCACCATTGGCGGCAGCGGCCTTCCTGGCCTTGATATCGAAAAAGCTGGCCATCCTAGCCGTTTGTCTGTGTGTGCCAGTCTGGCCGGTTCGACTGTCACAGGAAGGGGAACTGTCTCGCAGGAGAATGACTGTGTGAAAGGTGTGAACCTTGAAGGTCTGAGAACACCCATTTACGCGTCTAAGCGCAAGGGACGCGTCTGACTGCCTTTGTCCCCTCCACCACTGTCCGGGTCCCCACATTGAGTTGCCTGCCCCTGCCCTGCCACGCCGCCTGGGTCAGCGTAGCTCCTTGTACTTCCCCACTTAGTCCTGGGGCCGCTGCTGAAAGTCACCCGCCCGGGCACACTGACGGCAACTTCTCCGCTAACTTTGGAAAGCAGACAAGTTACGATATCTCACGTCGCATCCACCACTCTCTTCGTCCACGGCTCTATCTCAACATCCCCTGGAATCAATACCATCAGTCCTATGCGAATCTTTCTTTCCCCCGCACCTTGAGGACTGCCCGCCATGGCGGATCAATCCATCATCAGGATAACCAAGGCATGTCCGCCGCCTCACTGCGGGGTCACACCAGGCTGGCATCATAGTTGATGGCCTCGGTTTGCAACCCACCAGCATCATGCTAATTAGTTTTTCAGGAGCTGAGCGACATCCAGAGGAACTCCGATCTTTGTACGCGCACACTTTGCAAACATATGCATCTCCTCGCTCCGCTAACTTGTCTCCAGCCCTGGCCGTCGCATGCCGCGATGTCGACGTACGCAACGTGAAGGCACTCATCATCGGTCCGCACGAGACACCGTACGAGTTTGGCTTCTTCGAGGTTTGTTGGCTCCCACCGCCGGACTTGTTGCGGATTCGAGGCTAACACGAACAGTTTACGTTCAAATTCAACAAAGGTCAGCCTTCCTCGCTGCAAAGTGTGCCGACTCTCATCGATCGTCTAATGCCTCTCCCACCGCAGACTATCCCCGAAAGTCGCCCAGCGTGAACGCAGTCACCACAAATGGTGGTCGGTGCCGATTCAACCCCAACATATATGCTCAAGGACGAGTGTGTCTGTAAGTCCAGCCTCAGCCCTATTGGAGAATTCTTGGCTGACCTCTGACGAACAGGTCTATTCTTGGGTATGTTGCTTCTTGCAAATGGACCGCCTGGCGTGAATACTGAACATGGCTATAGAACATGGCGCGGTGAGCGAGGCGAAGAGTGGTCTTCTGCCCAAGGTCTCGAGTCTATCCTCCTCTCAGTCCAAAGCTTAATGTCGTCCAACCCGTACGAGAACGAACCAGGCTTTGAGGATGCCAACGAGGCCCAAGACAAGAAGAACCAGAAGGACTACGTTCAAAAGGTACTGAATCTAAGCTACCTTTGCAGAAGATCAACTGTTGACATTATCACCGTTAGATCCGCCATGAAAGCCTGCGAATTTCTGTTATTCAGCGACTGGAAGAATACCTGGGCATCGGCGCTGATGGCAACGTCGCTGCGTCTTCGAACACAGACAAGGAAGACTACGAGGTGGACATGGATGGTCTCGAGGACGCCGGCACAGCCTTTGAACCTTTCAAGGACCTGTGCAAGCGCCGTTTCCTTTGGTACTACGAGTCGTACCTTGAGTCGATCCGCAAAGCCAAGGAGGAGGTCAAGGACGGCCAGGCGTTCGTCAGGATGCCGTTCGAGGGCCAAGGAAATACCATGGATGGCAAGTTCCACTACACAGAGCTGGAAAGGCGGCTGCGAAACATCAAGAAAGTTCTGGACGAGGAGACCAATCAGTGGGCGGCTCAGGGGTTGTCACCTGAGTTCAAGGATGCAACAGTCACTGTCAACCTGCGCCGGCAGTACGAACAAGTCCTCGAGCATTTCAGGCAACACGGTCTTGCGCATCACGTGGAGTTGGAGGGTGGCAATCCTTTCGTCTGGGTTCTGACGTACATCGGCAAGACCATGACTCCGTTAGAGGACGGCTTAATCCGTGTCAGGCTTCACCTGAGCCCACGGTTCCCCGAGGAGCAGCCGCGTGCCAGGTTCGAGACGAGAATCTTCCACCACCGCATTGCGCCGGACGGAACGCCCTGTTACTACTCGAGCCCCTCGCGCCGGGAGGACATGAAGACCCACCTCGAGGCAATCATCGAGATGCTGGAGGATGAAAAACCCCCTTACGACCCACGGACTCTTGTCTACCCCGAAGCTTTCAAGCTTTTTTGGGGCAGTCCCCAGGACAGGAGGCAATACAACCAACGACTACGCCGGTCAGTTCAGGCGTCCATGGATCTTTAGATAAGCCTCAATGGCAACCACTACACAGGATTGCATGATTGAGCGAGGGGTTTGCTTATGCGGTCATGGAATTTTACTCGGACAGGCGTTAAGGAACAGGACACGAACGGTCAGGCATACTCATGGACGGCAAACAGGACTAGCACGGAAACACACTTTCGGTGACCTTTTTCCCCCTTTCATTCTCAGTGGTCGGCTTCTACGGAGAGTCGCCCGTTCTCGTCCTCGGAGGGTTGTGCTTGCCAACGGCGTTATGGCTCACATTGAGGTTGATATTTGATACCTTTGCTGGGCCTCGGAAACAGGGGTCGGTAGCATGTCCTTTCTCCATGGCCTGGTAGTTTTCATACACACAAATGGCATTGACGTCGCCTGTGGCAGGTGCCACTTGACCACGGTGTTTCTTGGTGCTGCAAGACTTGATTCTGTCCATGCGCCAGTATGCGCTTTTATTTGACTCTGTGGATATGCCTCCTTTCTGATATGAGAACGTGCGGCCGACTCGATTTTGGGCCCTGCTTGCTACTGGGTAGTTGTAGCGTGACACAACAAGGAGTTGAGACTCGCACCCGCCATGCTTGGCCAGGTTGCGATTTGTAGTGGATTTAGACCAGTCAGCTTCTTCTGATGAACAGCAGCTGGTCAGATCGTCGAAAAATTATGGCTCCTGATGCACGGCCATGACCTCTCTAGGCAAGACTATAATGAATTGAGAAAATGGCACGTGGCAAACATATTAACTGAAGACTGAGAGTGAATTATAACTTGTTCAATTGGCATCACTTCGGAGAGAGTCCCGACAGTGATTTCTTTACTTCGCTGTTTCTTCCACATCAGAGGGATTATAGAGTAGATGAAAACAGAAGAAGAGATAGGGGTATACTTCTTTGCTATCATGGAAGTGTTCCCATATTCCCGTTATCTTGGGTATTTCATGCGCTGAATACAAGTTGGGCAGTTCTATGCCGCAGGATGGCTGTTATATTATGGCCCATAGGCTTGTTGTGTGAATGGTATTGGTGCAGCCGAACACAACTTGCAAAGGGGGCTAGGATTTTTACAGTTGTATTTGATTGTATCATGTAGTTGCAAATGGAGAACAGGCGGCTTACGGCGCATAAAAGTCACTTTATTGCACATGAGATTCTAGATTTGTGGTCGGTGTTTTGGTGGAGGGAGTGCTATAGTTGGGTATCTTCTTTCTCATAAACACTAAAACGTGCAAAACACACCTGCCTACTTGCGAGGCTTCTTGATCTTGTCGTGTAAAGGATCGTACGGCGCAGCGATCCCGACAGACTTCTTGCCGTCGTCCGGGTTCGGCCCGCTCTTGAACTCGTACGCTTTGCCGTCCGCGGCTGCCGTGGCTGGCGTTCCGAGCGTGGGCTTTGCGAGCTGCTCCCGGTGCAGCTTGTCGAGCGACTCGCCCACGACGGCGTACTTGGACCAGTTTATGGCGGGCATGCGCACCACGTCCTGCGGCGTGGGGAGGTGTGTCCATGATGGTGGTGGCTGTGGGGCTGCGGCTTTGCCTTTGCCTGGAGCTTTCATCGGTGAGGGCCCGAGACCGCTGCTGGATGCCTCCCCTCCGTCTCGAGCCTCCGTCTCAGCATCGCTTTCCTCATCCTCATCCTCGTCGTCCTCATCGACATCGTCATCATCGTCCTCCCCACCAGGCGCCACCGGCTGGGGCCCCTGCCCGACCTTCCCACTGGCCAGGTCCTGCACGAACTCGGCCGGCTTCCTGGTGGCCTCCTGCTTGATGCGCTGCAGCTGTCTGATGTCCTCCTCGGCCTTTTGCTTCTGCCTCTGGAGGAGCAGGATGGCCGACTCCAGGGCGATCACATCAACGTTTTCGTTGAAGTCCACGGGTTCTGGCGGCGGCGGCTGTGGGATAGACTGAGCCTGTGGGGGGTGCTGCTTGTGGGTGAATGTCTGGCGGTGGAAGGTGGGGATTGTTGGCGGCGGTATGGGCGTGGTTGAGTGGATGGGCCTGAACTGAGGTGAGAGGGGCTCCGGGACTGGCGCGGCCGGCTCAGCCTGTCTGGAAGGGGAAGCGCCCTGTGTTGTCGCCTGTGATTTCTGTCCGGCCATGCTCAGTTACGAAAAGGTGTTGGCAGTTGTCGGGAGATGATTGAATGAAGCGAGGTCCCGCCCGGCGCACTGATCCCGATGTGCTTGGTGGTTCAAGGCAGAAGCAGTGAGATGATATCTAAGGTTGGAGTGACGTGCAGATCGACAGGGAAGGCGGGCGCAGGGGTCTGTCCGTGGCAAGTCATGCAGGTGCATGCGGGAAGGTGGGGTCCGATATTCAGGAATTCACACCCCCAAACTCGCCGCCCATTCTGCCAAATTATACGGTACGTGTTTATTGTGTTCATACAGATGTTTCCTGGATGATTCGATGAGTAGCCACATCCTGTTTCACCACAGAACCTTGTCATACCTTCTGAGCATAATCTTCAAGTAAGAATAAGCGCCAGGATGAGGTTTTAGGACGACCTCTTATAGAACAGATCCAGCATCCTGTCGAATTATCTGTCGATGCCTGCATCTACCTCCCCACGGACACACACTTTCTCCGTGCACGAGTATAACTGAGATATCTATGCATATATACTTGTCCCTTCAGATCTTGTGTCCCTTGTACAACTACTGTAGCTGGTCCCTGGCAACCCTTTGGAGCCCCTGCTCTGAGAGGAGTGGGGTGGGTAAGGGGCACGCAAGGCGGGGGGCCTACCAGAAAGCTGGACAGAGCGGCGCCCGCGGCAAAAGGGAGAGGGCCCGGGGCCGGAAACAGAGCCCGAGTAGGAGTCGGATCCAGGAGGGGCAAGGGGAAGGGTCGTCCAGCGGCTGATGTCGGTGGCGATGTGAGGCCCGACTGCTCTTCCATGCCCTCTTGATGGGCTACAGTATGGGCTACATGTCGCGAGCCAAGTCCTCATTTCTCTGCCGACCCGCGTGCGACCTGGTCATGCAGGGCCTGCCGAACACAGACACCCACTCGTGAGTGTGAATTGCCAGGTATTTATTGGCAGTGGGCAGCAATCCATGGATGGACTCGTCCTGGAGGTCTCCCAGGGGTTTCCGTTCCACAACGGAGCGCGGGTCAGCGGGCAACTCCTGCAGGGGCCCCAACCGTCGGCATGAGTTGATGACCAACTCCCCTTCCTGCTTCTGGTATGCGGTACCGGGTCCTTGTGCTGAACTTCAGTATCAGGCATTTGATAATGGGAACTTTGGCAGGCTCTGCGAGCTGTCCACAGAGTACCTAGGCAGTCTAATGCTTGCCGAGTACGCGTGGTCACTGGACTTTCAACTAAGAGAGCTCCTTAAAACTCGTCCACCCGTTGGCGTCGATGGAAACCGATGCAGCCTCCTATCACACGTAGCAAGCAACGAAGTGTTCATGCACTACTGGAAAGGGGCGTCGTCACACTTGCCCCAACATCCTCGGAATAGTAGGCACTGCAGGGCGATAGAGCTGCCCGACCCATGTCGACACAAGCCAAAGAGGAGGCCACTACACTACTACAGAAGAAGCTGTTACAGGCACACTCCATGCCTGCCTGGCGCTCTAGACCATTCGAGCCGATGAATCCTCCAAGCTAATGTCGCCACCCACTCTGCCACTGTGGTTTCTCTGAGGAGCCCAAGTAGTAGTATCGGACCAGAGGCTCCAAGTGAGCTTCGTGTCGACTTGTTGTGCTCTCAGTCTCGAGCGCTGCTGTACCTCACGCGTTATAGCTAGGAAACCGGGCTGTCTCCTTCTCGCCCAGCTCTGGAGTGAGGTGTCTCGTCCCGGGTCTCGGGTGGCTGCAGGGCGACATCCTCGGCACGCGACGAGGCGTGGGTTCTAAGTTGGCACATGGTAGACTGCAGCAGGCGGTGCTTTCAGAAGCTTTCTCGTCTGGAAGTATGTTGACTCCCACTAATGAAGTATTTTCCCGCTCATTTCCCAAGCTGCGGGGCTTGGGATAACTCGACTCTCTCGGTGCAGATAAGTCACGAGTCTGCCCTGTTTTTACTTCCCTCGTTTCCCCCTCTCTCGTGAACTCGCTCGTTGTAGTACTTTATGCCTACCAGACTTCGAGTCTGGTTAATACAAGCGATGTGACCCTTCAAACCCCTCTGTTCCGAGAAAAGAGGCAGATACTGCGCGGCTACTTATCTATTCGTGTCTCATTATCCTCAAAAGTTAAAACCATTCGCTCACACTCCGATGCCCTCCGACAAGGGGAATTGATTCACAACACGTGTACTCGCCGTACTGTGAAGGGAGTTTGCAACACCAGAAGTCAGTCGCCATCTGCTACTATTTCCACCTTCCGGCATCCCGGAATCGACTCATCTGCGGAGGCAACCCGGCTGGTCCGGAATTCAAACTGCCAGGCCGCTCGCCGATACGAAAAGTTCATATTCGTCCCCGCCAAAGTACGCAGGACCTCCGTACTGAAGGCCTGCAGGAGTCGGGCCGGCATTCGGGGGACCTGTCGTCATCTCAGCCTCGGCTCCTGCCTAGTTATTCAGAATATGAGTCGCGAAAACAACCACAATACCGATAAATCCAAGAAGAAAGGCGGCATAGTTCGGTGGCTATCACAGTTCAAGTCATGGGTTGCGGTGAGCGAGCCATCGGGACAAGCATTTGAGCAGCACAGGAAGGACATGTTCAGGAACAATGGAGTCTCTCACCACGACCCGGATGCAAGCATAAAGCTGCAGTATGTAACATCAGCCATACCTGACCTTGTTTTGAGAATAGTCATGGGCGCCGCCGCAGAAAACACTGTCCCTGCTCGCTGCTAACATATCACGTAGTGTCCCTGCAACAACAATACCGAAGGAGGCAATAAAGCCAGCGGGGCCTGGCCCGGATCCCGAGGAGCTCGCGGCAGCGAGGAGAAGGAACCGGGTGCGCCAGACTTGTGCCAACTCATCTGCCTCTCGCAGCACGCAGTCTTACTCGACAACCTCATCAAAACCAGGTTGGAAGCCAGAGTCAGAAGCGCAGTCGCCCCGTGCTCCCGGATGAGCAGAACTGCCCGGCTTACAGGTCTTGTAAGCCTCGGCGTTCAGACGAGACGGCACAGCTAAGCCAAGTATCGGCGTTCGTGTCGGATGTTCGTGCAGGTAATTCTGCAGTAGATTGGACCGAGTCGACTACAACGGACTCAAGGCCCATATTGTTGCATGACCGAGAACATGGCGCACCTGCACGTATTGGTGGTTGAGGCGAGGAAGACGTGTACACCTTCGCAGCCGATTGAAGGATGTCCAGGTTGAACAATGGGATATTTGCTGGGGGCGGGCCATGTAACGGCAGCCCCGCGCGTAGCTTGATGCCTCGACACTTTTGAACAAAGCACGCAAAGGAGGCGCCTGGGCACATGGGATTTCAAGACTGGCTGGTAACCCAAGATTGAAACGGCTCCCGCCCAGTATGGCGCTCTAGGCGACATTGAAAACCGGTAGTCCGCGTTTTAGGGCAGCTGCTAGGTAGCAAACCTCGCCTCGACGGCTGAGCCTAGTGCACGCCGGACGATGGTGCGCATCGACCTACGTCATCAGTGCTGTCTGCTGTAATAGTGACACTTGACAGTCAACCGCCGCCTCATAAAGGAGGAGGCGTCACGCCGGAAACGCTCGAGGTCGGGCGCTGTCTGTACTGTACGTAGGAAGGAAGGGAATCGACCCAATTCAAACCAGTCTCATCCATTTGACTTGCCAATCCCTCTGTCACCATCACTGGCCTAGCACCTGTCTCAGAGGGCTTTCGAGTCGGCAACTTGGTAGACACACCCGTCCTGTCGGCATCATGAAGCGAGTATTCGGGGGAAGAGACGAAAACGACGGCTCCTCCGTGGAAAGACACTCGGAGTCGCACGATGACGGCCCACCGCCGAACGAGCACACACGGCTACTTCCGAACAGGGTCGACAGCGGCAACAGGCCAGGCTACCTGAGTCCGGACGATCCAGCCGTATCTCCTTACAACTTGTTTACTGTGCGGTTTACCAGATACCTTACTATATTTTTCGCCATCATCACCTTCCTGTGGTGGGTGCTCCAACTGGTGTCCGTCTTTATCACACCCCCTGGACTGTCCACGAGGGGGTCAGGGTTCTTCGGCCTCAGCTACTCCAGCATTGCCCTGTCCACGTTGATTGTGACCCTACTCTTCTTTGCCGCACCTTCGAAGGCAGCCCGGATCCTCTCGGCAGTCGCCTCCGTACTGCTCCTCGCCAATGTGATCATCAACGTGGCCGTCCAGAAGACCAGACACGAGGAGGCATGGACGGGCATCGCGAGTGTCGTCTGGGCGTTTCTGATGGCGGTCTGGTCGCTATCCGCCGACCGGATCGTCCAGTGGGGGAAGAGAGAGGAAGAGGAAAGGTTAACAGGCCGTGAGGAGCCCAGGCGGACTTTGCTCGAGTGGACCCAAGTGCTTCTCTCGACAATCGGGTTTGCTGTGCTTGCCGTGGTCGCATTGCTCCTGACCTTTACCCTCATCCTGAGGGCCGTGGACGCTAAGGTAGCGGCTCCAGGAGATTTGTACTGGGTCGATGGCGACAAGTACCAGATTCATCTGTACTGCCGTGGCAACGAAACGGACTCTAAGGGGAATAAGCTGCCGACCGTGCTTTTCGAGGGCGGAGAAGACCCAGTGGAGGACGGATTATGGCAATTTGCAGACAATGCTCTGAACAATGGGTCCTTTAGCAGATACTGTTTCGCAGATCGTCCTGGATACGCATGGGTAAGTCGATATTGGAACCAGAATGCTGCACCGGTCGAAGCTGACAAAATCCCAGAGCGACACAGCGCCGTCGCCATTCTCTGCCAGCCAGGCGACAGAAGCCTTGAGCGAAGCACTAGCCCGTGCCGGTGAGACGGGACCCTGGGTCCTCGCCAGCGCTGGCATTGGGTCCATCTACTCGCGTGTGTTTTCCTCGCGACATGGCAAGGAGATCAAGGGCCTCGTCCTGATCGACCCGCTGCACGAGGATCTCCTTCACCGCGTTGGTACTCCAGGGAGGGGCTTCACGCTCTGGCTGAGAGGAGTCATATCCCCTCTTGGCCTCGACCGCATCCCGGGCGCCCTCTTCAATGGGCGCACGAGCGAGGACCGAGTCTTTGGGAGAGCCTCATACCAGACTGGGAAGCAGATATTTGCTAAACTGCAGGAGAGCCTGGTGGCCGACTCCCTGACGAAGCGGGACGTCACCTCGAGCCGGGCCATCCAAGCTCCCGATGTTCCCCTCGTCGTTATTAGCTCCGCCATCAAACTCCGGACCGACAGTCAGTGGGAGGGGAAGCAGCGAGATCTCACTCATCTGACCGAAAACTTGCACGATTGGGATGTTGTGAACAAGGCTCCGCATCAGGTGTGGAAAACGCTGGACGGCCGGGATGTTATCGAGAAGAGAATCAGGCAATTGGTTCAAGGGAAGTAAAAGGCGGGTGAGACCAATAATATGCAGCAACCACTCATCAGGGCTTGTTCTGCGCGGCAGGAATGTGATACATGGGGTTGGTCAGGTTTCTGCGATCGGGCTGGGATGTATAGCGAAGGAGTACACTTGAGTTCTGCTTTCCTTGTTCTCTTTTTTTTTTTGCCTTCCAGATTGGGTCTGTTTCCCTTTCCTTTTCTGTTTTCTTCTCCTCCTTTTATTTTTGCTTTTATTCTCCACTGGCACAATCAAGCAGGCAACCGAGATATGTCCTAGGTCTAGTAGCATGTCCATCAATTCGAGCGTATTCAAAATGCAAGACAGCCTTGAGACCTGCAGACTCTTGAGGTGGGATGCTAGCTGATTTCCAACAAGCCGTCGGGTGCACCCTTTGCGCCCTTGGGGACCTCGGAATGGTCTCCATGTACTCAGGTACCTGGGTACATGCTTGATCAATGCCCTCCTGGCTGCTGGGTCTCTATAGGTACCCAACGGCGGGAGGTAGCCATGCATGTGGGAACAACATTGCCACAGGTGGTCTTTATGGGCACAGGGGCACTGGGGCAAGGAGCCAATGGAAGGGCTTGGCCTTACAATTGGACCTGCAATTTCAAGTACCTGTCTACCTGCTCCACCTGGGCACGCCCAAAGCAAGTGTCCTGGGGCTGTCACGTCTTGTCCAGACGCCGGACGGTTTTACCTGCCAGGACTACCTAGGTACCCAGGTACCCAGGTAGAGTCGGCCTTGTGTGCTCTGCTGCTGGTGATACCGGGCCACGACCGCTCACTGAATGGCAGGAGGCGGGCAGACAGACAGACAGACTCATTGAACCGACCGCTGCTACATACTTGTCCACCTCTTTCACAACTCCCCCTTCCACCATTCCCTCCTCCTCCCCTCCCCCCGAGTCTTGTCTGTCGTTGCCGTTGTCGTCAGCATTGACAGGGGAGTTTTGTTTTTGTGCTTTTACCTATGCTTCTGCAGCCCACACCCACGCCCTCGCCCTCGCCTTCGCCCACACACGTACCGGCCGACCTTGACTCCTATTCAGCTAGTGTGCAGGAAGCCGTCATTTACGGACCGTACCTCTGAAATTACGCTTCGCTACCACAGGCGGGGACTTGTCGATCGCTTCTTCCTCGACGGACCAACCGTGACTTTTCGAATCGCATCCCAACTTCAATCTGTCTCATCAACTGCCACAATTCCCAACTCGTGTCGGCCTCTCGACCCTTACCCGCCTGCATCCACAAGTCCCTCGTTCCTGGCGCCAAGACCGTCGTTGAACTGTCCTCGTCGGCGGCGGCCACCCTCACAGCCCCCCTCCCCTCACAGTGATGCCAGCGACAGCCCCCAGGCCCCAATAGTTCACGCCAGAAGGACCGCCTCCCCAAGCCCTGCGAACGGTCCGCTTTTGACGTCTCGAGCGATCGACAACACCAGGCCACACGGTTTGCGACACGGCCTGTCGAATCTGGCGCGACCACCCTGGCTCGACGACTTTCATGCAACAGAGACGACGCTGGCCTGTTTCCGACCCTTTGTGAGCTGCATCCCGAGACAGCGGGCTCGATACTCTCCAGTGGTCCTTCACCAACACGCCTACGATTTTCACAGTGGAGGAAAGAAAGAGACGGGTAGCACAAGGCAGAGCGGGTCACCATGTTGGGGCCCGACTATGAAGGCGGCCCCCCTGGCGATCGCCCTGCACGACACCGAACACCAGAGCGGAGTTTTACAACTGATGATTCGAGGACGTACTCTCCTTATCGGCCGCCACGGCAGAACGGTGGCCCTCGCGATGGCCGGAGGCCCTCCCTGTCCCCCTCTGCCGGGGCTGGTGATCGCAGCTGGGACGATGAAGGAGACTCGCGGCAGAGCCAAGAGCGGAACAGGTCAAGAGGTCGGAATGGACGACAGGCCAGCGGAGGACAGCGCATCTGCAAAAAGTGTGGCGAGCCCCTGACGGGGCAGTTCGTGCGCGCCCTGGACGGCACTTTCCACCTGGACTGCTTCAAATGCCGGGTGGGTAGAGCAATCCGACTCGGAGCTGGACTGTGAACTAACGTGTTTTATTCGATAGGATTGTGGACAGATCGTGGCCTCCAAATTCTTCCCGGCAGACGACGAAGACGGCCAGGGACAATATCCGCTTTGCGAAACAGACTACTTCCGACGGCTTGGTCTTCTTTGCTACCAGTGTGGTGGCGCCCTCCGAGGGTCTTATATCACGGCACTCGAGCGAAAGTACCACGTTGACCACTTCACGTGCTCACTTTGTTCGACAGTCTTCGGCGCCCAAGACAGCTACTACGAGCATGATTCCCAAGTTTACTGCCACTACCACTACTCCACCCAGTTCGCCCAGAAGTGCAATGGATGCCACACGGCAATACTTAAGCAGTTTGTCGAGATCTTCCGCAACGGGCAAAACCAGCATTGGCACCCCGAGTGTTACATGATTCACAAGTTCTGGAATGTGCGACTTGCCAATCCCAGCGACGTCGCAGATGAAGAACCTCCCCCGGATGATGAGAAGACGCGCGACAAAGTCCGGGAAGAAGAGGAAAAGATGGAAGAGAAGGTCTACCGCATATGGAGTGTCCTCTCCACCTTTGAGGAATCCTCTGCCGCCTGCATATCCGATATGTTGCTGCATGTGAGCAATGGAGCTTACGTCGACGGTGTGGTTGTCGCAAAGAGGTTCATTTGGCATGTCGACATTCTTTTTAGGTCCGCCGACAGGTTGGATGAGACCATGCAGCAACTTGAAATGAAACGTAAGCCCTCGCTGCACCGCTGGCACTGAATGATGCTGACATCTGCACAGCTCTATCATACTCGCGAGAGGCAAAGCTCCTGTGCAAGAAGATTGTGCAATTCTTTTCCCTCTTGTCTAAGACGCAAGACAAGAATGCGCACAAGCTTGGCGTTACCCAGGAATTACTGTCTCTGGTAACCGGTCTTGCTCATTATCTGAAACTCCTCATCCGCATCTGCTTGCAAGGCGCTCTTCGAATTGAAAAGGATCAGACCAACGTGGAGGGCCTGTATGCCTTTCTCGACGATCTGAGCGCCCTTGAAACCCTCAAGAACGAGGATGGATCCTTGCAAATCACAGCTGCCATGTCGCGGCTGGCCGCCAACGAGTCCGACCAGTGTGTTCTTTGCCGAAAACCTGTCGAAGACGAGTGTGCCAAGAATGGTGACAAGAGGTGGCATATTGCTTGCGTGACTTGCACGAGATGCGGAAAGGAACTTGGCCGGAATCCCGAGGACGCTCGACTTAATACCTACGACCAAAAGATCTTCTGCAGCGGTTGCGAATCGTACAGCTCGGACTCAGCACCTCCCTTCGAGCGGATAACGAAACTGCAGCAGTACGTCTTCCTACTTCAAGTAGCGCTCGCTCGACTACTAGATATACTGAAGAGTACCGGGGCATTGTCTGCCCTGGACGAGGCCTCTGTGAACGAGTATGAACCAGCAAACGGGAATGGACCAGGCGATGTGCCTCGTCTTCAGTACGATTCACGATCCAAGTCATACACTGGAGATCGAGAGCATCATCGGGAGTCATCCTACGAGAACACTTTGAATGACGTTCGCCGTTTGAGGAGCACGCGGCTTGATAAGCACCTGTCGGCGAGCTTTAGAAAAGCGCGAGCGTCTCGTCTCATGGATGACCCAGGGGTAGAAGGCGGCGGTAACATGCAGAGTCAACGTATTGAGGAGGATCAAGTTCCCGGCGAGGAGGGTGGCTCTGACCTGATGTTCGGCCACCAAGATGCCCTGACTCTGGACGACATACCTCGCATCGTTGCCGCGGAGCAAGCCCGGGAGCAACGTCCGGCGTTCAAGCCAGCACGTCAAGAGTTGTTTAGGTCTCCAGCTACTGAGCCTTTCATTGGCGCTAACCAGAGGTCGAGATCGGCGGGCCGGGCTGGCGAGCCGGGCTATGGAGAACCCTCACCACAGCGAGGTGGTCGGAAATACTTCTCGGAGTTGTCTCCGATGGAATATTTCATTGCCCGCCACCTGGCTGTGCTTACCATGCATCCCATGGTGCAAGACGATTTCACGCTCGAAGAGCTGCTCAACCTCATCGAATCCAAGAAACCGGCGACGTTCTGGAACAAGTTTGGAAAGGCATTCAAGAATGACTCGAGGAAAGGAGTCAAGAAGAAGGGTGTCTTCGGCGTTCCCCTCGAGATGGTCATCGAAAGGGACGGCGCCGAGTCCACTGATTGCATCGGAGGAACGACCTTGCGGGTACCCGCCATTATTGATGACCTGATCTCCACCATGAGGCAGATGGACCTTTCCGTGGAAGGCGTCTTCCGGAAGAACGGAAACATCAAGAAGCTTTCGGAAATGGTCGAGAAGATAGACCGCGAGGGCTGTGACAACATCAACTTGATGGCCCAGCCCGTCGTCCAGGTCGCGGCTCTGCTGAAGAAATACCTCCGAGAGATGCCGGATCCCCTGATGACAAACAAACTCTACAGGCTGTGGCTTGTCGCGGCTAAGATCCAAGACGATGACAAGAGACGCCAATGCATCCATTTGGTGTGCTGCCTCCTTCCAAAGTGCCACAGGGACTGCTTGGAGGTCCTCCTGTCCTTCCTGAAATGGGCCGGAAATTTCCACCAGGTCGATGACGAATCAGGATCCAAGATGGACATCAAGAACCTTGCAACCGTCATTGCACCGAATATCCTCTATAACCCGATGAAAGGACCTTCTCTCGACAGCGAGCCCATGATGGCCATTAATGTCGTTGAGACGCTGATCAATGATGTGGAATCAATGTGTTTGGTGAGTGGAACACCACCTGGGTGCTTCGGAAGCTGGGACTTGGCTAACATGACTCTAGGTTCCGGACAATTTCGTCGACGTTCTCAATGACCCGACATACAAGGAAGGAAAGGATAGTGATATTACCACCAAGGAGATCCTGAAGCGCTATGGTGGCAGGGTGAACGGCGGTCACGGCGTTCTTGGCGACGCCAGCGAAATGAATCCAACCAGGCCTCTCGCTAGAAGGGTAGAGACCGATCCCGAGGCGACCCGGCCGCCCGGCTGGCAGGAACCCAACGCCTCTTTCTCCCAGCCCCCGAACCCAAGCACACCGCCTAGGTGGCGGAACCCGGACGAGACACAGCAGCCAGCATATGGCAGCTCCTTCGAGGGCTCTGATTCGGACAACCATCACCAGCGACGGTCGTATCACGGGCGGCCGAACAACTCGGTCGGTGTTGGCGGTACGGGGTAGGGCAGCGTAGTGCAGCTCGTGGTCTCGCGTATAGTTGTTTGTCCACCTCATCTGAAGAGCCCGCATTTCACCACCCCCAGGAAACAGGAGGCTGTTTGTAATCCGTTGAAACTAGAGTACGCACGACATAGCCTAACAAGGACGGTGGGGGAGGAGGCATATCCAAAGCATCGCTGGACGGCGTTCGTTCCATTGTGCTCCGTCCTTTTTCTTCTCTACTTTCGCATCATATTTTCGTTCGATTTCTACATTTTCAAATCTTTTCTTGGCCATAGCGACCAGAACACCTTTCTTCTTCTTATTCTTCTCCTCTTGCCACATTTTCCTGCGTGCGTGTCTCTTTGTTTCCACCCTTGAGCGGAAAGCAAGAAAAAAAAGTCAAAAGGGGGTGGGTGTGGACGATTTTACGGTTACATGCGCGCATGGCTTCTATTCGACAAAAACAACAAGGCGGTCGCGTTCCATTCCCGCTTCTGCTTTGATCTATATCTTTTTTGCTCTCATATTCTTCTCGTGGATCCAGTTATTATATGTTCCTCACTGGGCGAGTGTGACAAAAAGGAGAAACTGGCTGGTTGACCCCTTTCAGAGAGAGACAGAGGGAGAAACGGGAGGCACGGAGGAGAGGGTGTGTATTTGGATGTGGAGGGGTGGATGTTGATACCGACAATTTCTTGTCATTGAAGCCCACGGGGCCCGGTCCGCAGAAGAGGCATAGAGGGGGATTTTAAGCCGGCAGTTGCTGCGCGAGGATATCATGCGCTGTTGTTACAGATGCAGTCATATACTTGCTGGCCATGCAACTTTAGCAGCCAAAGTCAGTATTCCGGCTTTTGCCACATGGAACAAACAAAGTACGGACTCGTGAGATGCTGGTGATACTGTTTTGCAATTGCAATTGTCCTTTTCAGCCCCATGCGTGAAGCGTAGGTTGTGCACGCTATGTACAAGAAGATGATTACAAAGTCCATATATATATTCGACGAGGTCTGCGAAGCCGCCTTAGAAGCTGGGGGCCTTTGACCGTATCCCTAATTTTATTCATTTCTTGATGTTGCCAAGCGCCTCTTGCTCCAAGGTCCACTTGACAGACCTCCTCAGCCCTTCCTCAAGTGGGACAAGAGGCCTGTAGCCCAGCCTCCTCTTCGCCTTGTCGATGCAGAAGTACCTCGTCATGCACGAGTAGACGCACCTTTGGCGGGTGAAGGTGGGCGGCTTCCTGATGATGGCGAAGAAGGCCTCGCTTAGCCAGCCAATGACGAGGCCCAGCTCCTTGGGGATGACCCAGACGTGCTCCTTGCCGTGGGGTGACCCGGCGGCGTTCCAGATGACGCGGCAGAAGTCCCAGAAGTAGGTGGGGCTGTCGTTGGTGATGATGAAGACCTCGCCGTCGACCTTCTCGTGGTCCAGGGGCTGCGTCTTGCTGGCGTACGTGACGAGCAGCGCCCGCAGCGCAAGGATGTGGCCGTACGCGACGTTCTCGACGTAGGTGAAGTCGAAGAGGTTGTTGTTGTCGCCCAGCTGCGCGGCCGTCTTGCCCGTCTTGTAGACCTTGATGATCTGGTGCAGCGCCATGGTGTCGCCCTCGCCGACTATTCCCGCGGGCCGGATCGCTGTAGTCAGGAGCTTGGAGCCGTCGGCGCGGTTGGCCTTGATGGCTATCTCCTCGGCTGCGGCCTGTGAGACAGATAGTCAGTATGGATACTAAGCTCCTCACGTGTTATAGAAAGGCGTGTGACATGCCTTGGTCTCGGAATAGTACTCTGACTGCTCCTTGCCCCTGGGGACAGGCCACCGCTCATCGGCGTTGATCAGGTCATTGACGTTGTCGCTCGCCACGCTGGCGGAGCTCGTGTAAACCAGCGCCTTAACGTCGGCCTTCTTGCACGCGTCGACAATGACCTGCGTCCCGTCTATGTTGACCTTCTTGTACAACGCATCGTGGACCTTGCCGTCCGACTGGGGCGCTGGGGACGCGGTGTGGATGACCGCGTCGGGGCGGAGTTCGTCGAAGACAGATGCGATTTTGGAGGCGTCGGTGATGTCCGCCTCGACGTACTTGACGCCGTCAGAGTCGGGCCGCCGGTTGTGCGTACAGCGCAGGTCGATGACGGACACTGAGCACGTGTAGTCTCGCAGGAGCATGTTGACAATGTGGTGGCCCAGGAAACCGCAGCCGCCAATGACAATGACCTTGCCAACGTCAACCCTACCCTCCTTTTCCGAAGCCATTTCTGCTGCTAGTACGCCTCTATTGCTGGAAGAGCATGTGGTGTTGTTTGGAGAGAATTGGGTCAATTGGCTTGCCAAGTGGTCAATGTCAAGTCGAGAATCAGAAACCAATTCGAATGATTCGGCCACAGAGGTTCAGGGTTCCTTCCGGGCAAGGATAGCCATCCTCTGCACTTGGCCATGATCATCCTAAAGTCTACCCGGCCGGCCAGCCCAGCCTGCCCAAGTGCCCCCCGCAAAGCCCGTGCGTGCAACAGTCAATTGCTGAGACCCCTGCATCGGCCATTTTCCAGGACCCTGGGCCTGCCTGCCGTGAGGCTGCAGTGTGCCTAATCTAGAAGATATTCACGCTTTGAACTCAGATGTCACTCATGAACTTCTACTATGTAGAAGTAGTGCCCCTCGTGATCAAAGACTCTGCCCCGCATCATTTCAATAAGACTCGTAATCGGTATCATCCAGCCTCGATCACAAAAGAAGTACCCAACATCACACCCAATGGAGCTCTTGCGACCATCACCCAGCTCAGTCATCGGCAATGGGGAGGAATGAAGACAGCACTGAGATCCTGGTGCATATCACCGCACCCAGCGCTGCAGCAGATGACGCCAGATATCGAGCACTCGCACAGGCGTACCTAGATTTCGAGCCACAGGGATTTGTCGATCTCCCCGAAGATCCATCTTCAAAAGCCAGTGCTGTCCCTTCCGACAAATTCATATCCCCGCAAGCATCATTTGGGAGCGTCTGGGACAATGTTGGGTCACCGCGCCCGGCAGGACTTAACCAGCATTTAGTCCCGTTAAACGGCATACAGCCTTCCGTACCTCCAGCGTCATCTCAGCTCAAGGATGACACCCAACTCTCATGGATTGCTCCACCGAGCGAGGTTCCGGATTCGATGCCAGACAATGACATCAGGGCACCTGCTTTCAACACGCCGACGAGGGTGCTGAACTACTTCCTCCAATCTATAGAGCAAGCATCTCTCTCGTCTGGAGGGGCTTCTGGCGAGGTACTCGAGGGCGGTAGGAACGTCGGGCATAACGGTCTCTCCAACGCAGCTGCCTCAGACGGCCTGCTTGGTCGCGGGACAGGTCTCGACTCAAGCCCATCTACCCGTAGAGCACACGGCCACGCACCTCGGATCACAGATCCCATCGAGACTGTGGGCAGTGCCGCCGACGTGACGGAGGACTGCCGCGCAGACAAGGCGCCCCCGGGCTCTGGTTCAGCCGTGGAGACCGTGGGTCACCGGACAACGATTCCGAATACACTGCCAGAAAATAAATCTGCCTTTGTTGTCGACAGCAGTGATTGGGCACACGAAACGCAGCTGATATCGACTGAACCAGCCGTAGCCAACCACCGCCTGGGGCCTAGAGCACCCCAGCACCTGGAGAAGCTGGCAGAGAGCATGCAGATGGGCAGGAAGTACAGGCCGAAGTATCAAGCCAGAGACATGCGGCCCTTTGAGAGGGGATACTGGTTGATGAGGCTGGACGGCTGGGACTTCGAGGAAAAGGTGAAGGCTTGGGGCTTCCTCGGGAATTACATCCGCCGGGATGACAAGGCAGGATGGGGCACCAGGGCGTGCCGTGACGAGTCGTGGGACTGGATAAGGCTCTACGGCTGGGAGCACATCGCCGGGGAGCTGTATGCACTCCTGTACGTGGCCAGCTATAGGAAGCTCAAGTACATGGAGGTCAAGTACTACGGCGCGGCGGGGGACGTCCTGATTGTGGTCGGGCCCAGGGGCACTCAACCAAAGCCTGGTTGAGGTTGGATGGAGTTTTGTTTTTTTGGAAGTGGTTCCTTTCGTTTGGACAAACGCATTCACATCGGCGCATCGTTCAGGTCTCATGATACCCAGCATCGCATGGAAGGGTGGAGTTACTGGCTGAGGACTGAATAAAATTCCACTGGTTTTTACAACCCGTTTATACGCGACGATTGCTGCGATCGCAAAGGCGGTACTTCGTCACTGGTTCGATTGCGGCGATAGAAATGGGTTGCCTTGGCGTCCATAGGGCTGCACGACGACCGGATGTTGGATTAGCAGCCTCAGCAGATATAAATCATGGTTCTGAGATGGCATTGGTGACAAGGGAAGCAATTGACATGGTGAAGCTACAGACAGTCCTAAAATACTCTCACCAACAGTCGTGTACCGTACTAAGGACGCACCGAACCGCCTTGGGGAATCAAAGGATAACACTAACGTACATTTACCAGGAATACCGCACCAAAAAGAACCGTTCCTTTTCCCGCCGAGTTCCTCACACATACGCCGGTTCCGTGGGACTGCTCCCATGTCTCTCCCCTCAAATCGAGAGCTTCTCCAGTTCCTTGTGGAACCTGGAACTCTCAGCAGCTGCTAAGTCCTGGTATGGCTTCTTCTCAGCCGCCGACAGAGCGTGCCACTCCTCGCTCAGCTCTTTCGTGAAGTGGTAGCGTCCAGTTGTGTGAGGCCCATCGGCTCGCCTGGCCTTGATGAAGTAGGCGTACGGGTTGGCCGCAGGACGCTTGGGCAAACGCTCGTCAACGAGCCTGATGGGGTAAGGCGTTATGTTGAATTCACGCTTGAGGCGCTTGCGGGCCACGTTCGCCTCCTGGATCTCGGTTACGGAATGGCTCTCGACCCAGGTCTTCCAGTTGCCAGCATTGACCGCCTTGTTCTGTGCTGCAGTCTCTTCCAGACGCTGATGAAGGGACTCTGTTAAAACGCTGTTTGACATGACGTGTGGTGGAATGGGGATACATACCTCCAGCTCGGCGGGTGAAAGGCTCTTGAATTCGGCGGCGATGGCTCTCATCTTCGTGCCAGTCTCGCTGATGCCGTTGGACGGCTTCCCCTTCAACGCGCTGCTCATGAAAACCAGCCATTTGGTCGCAGGCAGACTCTTGGGCTCTTGACCCGCCAAGGACCTCCTCTTGACCTCACGTTTCAGCACTGCCTGCTTCTGCTCGGGAGTCAATTCCTTCTTCTTGCTGACGACCGCTTTCTTCGGCTTTGCCACGGCCTTCTTCTTCTTGGCCGGCGCCTTCGCGGTCTTCTTGGTCTTTGTCGCTGTGGCCTTCGCCTTGGGCGTGGCCTTGGTCTTTGTCGCGGGCTTCGCGGCGGTACGGCCCGTGGTCTTGCTGGCGGTGGCCGTTGCAAAGCCACGCACGGCGACCCTCGACTTGTAGCTAGGCGCGACCAGGAAGCTTCGGCAGACGATGGCGCCACGTGAGGGCAGCGACTTGGCCGGCAGGCCGCGGGCGCAGGGGCGCAGTGCCTGGGCCGCGGCAGATCGCATTGTCGCCGACAGCATTTTGGCGGGTGGTGTGCGGCGACTTTGGTGTTTTTTGTGGCTGTCGCTGTGGGGTCGATTGAAGTGCCGAAAGTGACGTCGAGGTCTAGGAACAGGTCCAGGTAAGAGGTCGAGGTCGAATGTCCTGGCCCTCCCTCGCTTGCTTGCGTCCAGCCCCCGTGTTTTAAGGACCTTGGTATGGCTAGCGCGTCCTACCACCCCCCAGGCACAGCACGCATGAAGCTTCCCCCCTAGTGCGCCTAGCAATGCAACCGCGATGGAGCTCCATCATTGGTGGTCTGCTGTGCTTTAAGTGGGGCGTAAACAAGAGAGCACACACGGGCAGTATCCCAGTAGTCCTCATCGATCCTAGTCGCAGTGCCCCGTTTCCAGTCCGATCGCTGGCTGCATCATCCCTTTACTGTAATGCTTAGCGCTTGGCTGAAGCGGCTTGCTTCATTGTCAAGATACATCTTGTGTACCAGCAAGCAGTAATACAAAAGAATACGGAGATTCGCACCTGCAAAAACGGGGGGTACACCGGTATATCGCCACCACTAAACCACATGGGAATTCGCATGCCTTACAACTCCACACCTAATTCACATATCTAATTCTTATGCCCAGGGCTAATTAGATGTGTGAATTAGGTATATGGGTATTGGGTATTTGTCTGTGTACCGGTGTACCCTCTTGCAGGTGCGAATCTCCGTATTCATACAAAAAGGCTATATAGGCACGATGCTGCCAATCGATAAAAATTGAGCGGCCGAGGTGTAAGAAACGACTTATCCTCCATGTTTTTGCGACTTACATGCCAGTGGTGTGCCTCGAATTCCCATATATATGCTCTACAAGTGGTGAGGCACGCTTGCAGAACTTCCAGACTTTTACTAAGGTGCTTGAAATAGTCACCGCGTGCACCAAAATATGTGGGCTGAGACTGTGACAGGCAGCTTCTGGTCTAGATCTACGTGTGATGGCCCGAAATTGCTAGGGCCGCTAACATAGGCCCACCAGCTTGCCAACAATTAGCGTTAGGCTCGACCGCCGCTTTAGCCATAGACCCCAGAAGCCGCCGCATCGGATACAGGTGTTGCAGCCTAGGTCTGATCACTCGACCCATCTCGTGGACGAGTAGACCTGCGCATTTCAACGCGCAAATTTGACCCTCAACTGGCAAACAGCCCTGTCGGACAGTTCTATTGCCTTCCTAGAGGACCTTCTGACCCCAGGCAAACAGCCGCATCCACGAGTGACTGGCCTTGAGCCTTGATCGAGACGTGGCCACCATCTCGGGACCCTTGACTCGTCCAGGTTCTGACCAAAAAGTACTACTCACCGCGCTGAGCCGAAGATTCGATGATGGCTCGCCACAGAACATCGCGCTCACCATCTCCTGCAGGAAGTCGAGGAAGCCGCCATGACGACAGACGGGATCGTGACCGTGACCGTGACCGCGGCCGGCGAGACGCCCCGAGGGACCGTCGACGCAGCCGCAGCCCTGGTCGCTACCGAGACCATTTCGACAGGGACCGAGATTCATACCGTCGCCGGGACCGCTCCATAGACCGGAGAGATCGAGACGACGACTTCTATCGTGGCGGACGAAGAGGTGGAGGCTCCCACAGGGACGGCGACAGGCACCGCTCCCGGGAACGGGAGAGGTCTCCACCACGCCGTCGGGACAGAAGCAGGGACAGGGAGAGGGACACCCGTGGGAGACGCGATGACTCCCTGCTTCGTACTGGGCGAGAGGGCACCGCCGACTCGAATGCGTCACGAAGCAAGACTGACGACGGTCGCCTGCGAGGTCCCACCTCCGCAGCAAAGCCTGGCCCCAAGGATGCTGAAGTGCGTACCCGCTTGCTATCTCCTCGTATCCGGCGTGCTAACCAGTGTGGACAGGCCGTTAAGTCTACACAAACCCAAGCTCAGGCTCAAAGTGATAAACAGGCGGAGCGACTTGCTAAACTTGAGGCTTGGAAAAAGAAGACCCTGACCAAGCAGGCGACCAAGGAGACAGATGCCACGAGCACGCGGAAGCTCCTTGCCGAGATGGATGGCAGGGCCAGTGGCACTCCAACCGCCATAGCCTCACCTTCGAACGGCACGCCAGGAGCTGCATCCCCCAGCACTCCGCAACCGGCTCAGGATGCGTCTCCAACTGTGCCTTATGCGGGCAAGTTCGACCCCAAAGCGATTGCGAAGAAGTCAGCGGCCCGCCATCACTCTCCTGTCCCCTTGGGCGACATACCAGGAGCACCAGCAGCAACATCCGGGAAGGTAGCCACAAATACGTCGTCTACAGGTCAGTCTCCAGCCTCTGAGGACCAACCAAGCTACTTTTTGCAGTTGGGTCTGCGTTTTCCCCTGAGAGGAGTGGCCTTCGCTGACATACTATGTGCAGCTTCCGCCTTGCCAACTGGTAAGAATATCAGCGGCTTTGGTTTTCAGAAAGCCAATGGGGATGGTGAAAAGCCATCTGCCAAGCGGAAGTTGCTTCTTGATGACGAGGAGACGTCGAACCGCAAGTTAGCAAAGCTTCCCGACATATCGTTGGAGGATGCGGATGCTACCCCGTTTGCTAATCAAGAAGATGAGTCGGACTCCGATGGCGACAATTTCGCTGGCACTGAAGAGGAAGCTGCCGCTGCTGCTCGAGCGGCACACGAACGACGGGAGGAGAGAATTCTACAACAAAGCATGGCCATGCAGACAGACGAAACCGAAAAGGAGGCCGAACCAGAGGCCGTGCCTGCCCCAGCAGCGAATGAAGAAGTACCATTGGCTACAACCCAGCCAGACGCCGTACCCGAGGCCATGGAAGTGGACGACGACATCGACCCATTAGATGCGTTCATGGGAGATCTTGCTGACGACACGACCACAAAAGCCGCCAAACTTCGCAGCAAACAAACCACCAAACCCCAGGAACAGGAGCCAGAGGTCTACTTCTCAGACGACGAGTATGACTATATGGAAAAGGCAGAGGCGAACCCTGAATCGATACTAGCCATCACAGCCAAGAAGAAGAAGAAGGACATCCCCAAGATCGACTACAGCAAGATCGAGCTCAATCCCATACGGAAGAACTTCTGGTCCGAACCATATGAGCTCAGTCAGATGACCGAGGCAGAGGTTGTTGAGCTGCGTATGGACTTGGATGGAATCAAAGTCTCCGGGAAAGATGTCCCAAAGCCTGTCCAAAAGTGGTCACATTGTGGCCTCACTCAGCCCATGTCAAATGTGATTCGTGAATTGGGATACGAAAAGCCCACGCCAATTCAGATGCAGGCGTTGCCGGTCATCATGTCTGGCCGCGATGTCATTGGCGTCGCCAAGACTGGATCTGGCAAGACGATGGCTTTCCTGCTTCCTATGTTCCGTCACATCAAGGATCAGGATCCCGTTCGAGATGACGGCCCAATCGGTCTCATCCTAACACCAACTCGAGAACTTGCTACTCAGATCTTCCGTGACTGTAAACCTTTTCTTTCAGCACTAAATCTCCGTGGTGTCTGCGCCTACGGTGGCCCACCAATCAAGGACCAGATCGCTCAACTCAAAGCTGGTGCCGAAATCATCGTCGCGACTACCGGAAGATTCATTGATCTCCTAGCGGCCAACCAAGGTCGTGTTGTCAATCTCAAACGCACAACTTTTATTGTGTTGGACGAAGCTGATCGAATGTTCGACATGGGCTTTGAGCCTCAGGTAATGAAGATCTTCGCCAACGTCCGACCAGACCGCCAGACCGTGCTGTTCTCCGCGACCATGCCTCGCATTATTGATGCGTTGGTCAAGAAGGTCCTCAAGAATCCCGTTGAGATTACGGTCGGTGGCAAGAGCGTAGTTGCTCCTGAAATCACACAGATCGTGGAGGTCAGAGAAGAGAAGGACAAGTTCTTGCGTCTTCTCGAGCTGCTTGGAAATCTGTACGCCGATGATGATGACGTTCGTGCGCTAATCTTCGTTGAGAGACAAGAAAAAGCGGATGATCTGCTTCGGGAGCTGCTGCGGAAAGGTTACGGGTGCATGTCCCTCCATGGAGGCAAAGATCAGGTGGATCGCGATTCGACCATTACCGACTTCAAGAGCGGAGTCTGCCCGGTTTTGGTTGCAACCTCGGTTGCTGCTCGTGGTCTTGACGTTAAGCAGCTCAAGCTTGTGGTCAACTACGATGCACCGAATCACTTGGAAGACTATGTTCATCGTGCTGGCCGTACAGGCCGAGCCGGAAACACCGGCACGGCGGTAACGTTCATCATCGAAGAGCAAGAAAATTGCGCGCCGGGCATCGCGAAAGCTCTGGAGCAAAGTGGCCAGCCTGTCCCGGACCGGCTTGAACAGATGCGCAAGGCGTGGAGAGAGAAAGTCAAGGCCGGCAAAGCAAAGGACCAGTCTGGGTTCGGCGGCAAGGGCTTGGAGCGTCTCGACAAGGAACGAGAGGTAGCGCGCATGAGAGAGCGCAAGACCCACAAGGCCGAGGGCGACGACGAGGATGAAAAGGAGGAGGCGCCAGCCGACGACGAGAAGAAGAACAAGGCTGCGTCAGCAATCCAACAGGCCACTTCTGCCGTCGTTTCTCGCGACGCCGCCAAGGCCGCCGAAGAAGGCAAGCCCGGCACGACAGAAGCAGGCCAGCCGGATGCCGCCGCCGCCGCCGCCAAGGGAGGCGCGCTCGACAAGGCCGCCCAGGCGGTCAACGACATCAACGCGCGCCTCGCCCGCGCCGGCCAGCTCCGGCCGGGGCAGCCCATCGACAACAAGGGCCCGGATGCCGGCGCGTTCCACGCGACGCTGGAGATCAACGACTTCCCGCAGAAGGCAAGGTGGGCCGTCACCAACCGCACCAACGTTGCCAAGATCCTCGAGGCGACGGGCACGTCCATCACGACCAAGGGCAACTTCTACGCGGCCGGCAAGGAGCCGCCAGCGGGCGCCGAGCCGAAGCTGTACATCCTTATCGAGGGCGACACCGAGGTCGTCGTCAGCAACGCCCTGACGGAGCTGACGAGGCTGCTGCGGGAGGGCACCATCGCCGCGGCGGACGCGGAGAACCGCGCGCCGGCCAGCGGCCGGTATACCATCACGTGATCGGCCTCGAGCGTGTCCCACGGGCCACGGGCAGGTTGGGCTGGTGGGCGCTTATTCTTAGTTGAGAGTCCTATAGCAAAAGCGGTGCAATCTATAATAGCACCTGGGTGAGGGAAGGATCAAGATCAACAGCTTAGTCGCAGCAGATTTCAGCAGAAAACATGTACCCATTCTGATCCTATTGGCTTCTGTGTATAGTCTGAAAATTCGGCGGTTCCGTACGCCCTCCGTGTCTAGACTTGTTTTGGGATTGCATGGTTCGACGTAGCCACCCAACCATGACGGGATTGCCTGATTGTTTCTACCATCAGATGATTAGGGTCTGAAACAGAAACGGTCCCCAACTGCCCCTAAGCTCCCTGTCTTAACCGCGTTCGAATATCAAGCCCAGCGGTCAACGGCGCAGCTTGCGGGGTATTGTAGAAACATGATCGATCTATCAAGACCTGGGACGAATGCCCTGACACTGCATGAGTGAAACGGGGTGGTGGTGTGGTCCTCGGCCAGCCCTGCTCACTCACTTTGAAGGGCCGCGTCTTGGTCTCATTTTTCTTAGGCCCTCTCATGTCGGCTGAACGAACGGCGAGCACGTTGGCAAACAGGATACCGATAAGCACAAAGCTTCATTGACATAATTGCAACTAATTGATGCCTTGAGACGTGGACTTGTAGGTAGAATGTATTGAATGCTAGCCCAAGATTATGTGCAGTTATATACTACGAAAAGCTCGCTTCCTGTAGAGGAATTGGTACATGTAGTTTGATCTCTTTCTCACTTCCACTTCAGATCTCCCTCCATATGTATCCTTACACCAGCTTTCTCTGGCCGAACCCCACCCGCATCTTCCTTCCATGGTATCTGGTTTCAAGTCGAAGACGAGGTAGCGGATGGATTTGCCACGAATCTCAAAGGAAAAAGGAATCATCGCAATCGTGGGTAAAAGGTGGTGTTGGCGAAAAAGTGTTAAATGACAAAGAGAACACATTGCTTGCCCGGGATCGAATGAGATCCACGTGCCGGTGCTGATCATGACGCCAGGCTTTTTAATCAATAAAGTATTTCCGCCGATTCTTTGTCGAGGCGAGGCCAGTGTGTACCATCTTAGTAACCCCGGTTGTACCCATTGTTGTAACCACCGCCGTAGCCCGTTTGTTGACCGTAGCCCGTTTGTTGGCTATAGCCACTTGGTTGACTGTAAGGCCCATGCCCATACGAGTTGTCGGCATACGGTGCTGGCGCTGCCGAGTGGTCTTCGTAGCCACCTGGTGGTGCGGCATGCGAGACCAGGTTGGCGTGGCTCTGGTCCTCGCCCGACGGGCTCAGAGGCCGGTAGCTCTCCTTGGTGTCGAACTTTGTCTTGGCCACGGAAAAGTTGTCCGAGTCGGAATGAGAGACCTTGCGGTCCAGCAACAGGGAGTTGCGGGCGTCGAGAGGAGTGAGGTTGTCGAGGTCGCGCATTTTCTCTGTGATGATGTGTTAGTGTCTTGTCAATTTGTCCCTTGATGTAGGCCTCCAACTTACCCATCTCCTTTCTGCGCTTGCGGTGAGGGTTCTCCTTGCAGATGGCAATGATAGCGTTCCAGGCGATCAGAATAGCCAAAACACCAGTCAGAGCGGCCTGAATAGCGATGAGGACCACGCCAGTCACGGTAGATGTTGTCTCGGAAACGGCAAACTCGTCGACGAAGATCAGAATGCAAGCAACGGAGAGAACGCGAACCACGGCGATGGTGATGTTGATAACGTTGCCCGATTTGCGCTCGTAGGGTCGGTTCCAGATAAGAAGGCAGAGCATCAGAGCCTCGACTATGAGCTGGGCAACACTCTGGGCCATTCCGTGGTTGTCGCCAGCGGCCAAGATGATTCCCTTTGCCAACATGTAGAGGATGGTAGGAACGAAGATCCACCAGTAGTCCTTCTTGTAGTTCTCGTAGAACAGGCTGTACTTGATCCAGATGTCCTTGTTCTCGTACAACTGACTGGCATCGCCGTTCACCTCCTTGAGCTTCTTAGCGGTGGTAAAAATCTTGTATCCGAAGAAAGCCAGGACGCCGGTGAAGAGAGCAAGTGTCACACCAGCCAAGGTCTTGGCAGCCCACGAGTCGCCAGTGGTGAACTGGAATATGCAGTACAGAACCCATGTGCCGTACAAGAGCAGGATGAGCTGCGTGATTGTACGTCCCATAGTCAGCCAGTAGTGCTTTCGGAAACCGGTCAAGCCCTTAGGGAAGCTGCCGAAGAGAGCCCAAGTCTCAAGGATGACCTTGACGAGAAGAATGATGACGGCGATAGAGGCGATGACAATGGCGACAATCAGCAGGACGGTCATGAACGTGTTTGACGACGGAATGCTCAGCTCCTCGACGTAGGCCTTGATGCCACTCACGGCCACTCGCACCTGAGTCTCGACGCCGCTGTCAGATGAGCCTGCGGAATCGGTCTCGTTGACGCTGGTGTTGATTTCCCGAGCCGCAAGCTTGCCGAAAGCATACATAGCACGCTTGAACTTCGAGGACGAGTCGTCGGCTAGAGACTCGGTTGAGCCATCGTTGAAAACAAGCGTAGCATTCTGCAGGAACTGCACGCTGTCCTCTGTCAGGTTTCCACCGGTGGCAGCCCGGAAGTCGTCAATTGACATCTGCAACTTGGTCCACGGGATGAGGCCGACGGAGAAAGCGAAGTTCTTGGAGTAGCTTCGGTAGACCTGCGGCAGTGAGACAGCCGACATGCCGTTCATGGCCATGCCTTGGAACCAGCCGAAAACCTCGACGAAACTGGGGCTCGGGGCCACACTTCCGGCTCCAGCGCCACCAGCAATTGCCGAACTTGCGGCCGTGGCTCCTCCCATCAACAGAGCCATGCCTGCGACGGCGGCCGCGACATATGTGACTGCCGGGACATCGGTGGTCTTGCCGTTCGAGATTTCGGAAGTGATACATGCGACGTCCTCGTTCGAGTCGATAGCAACGAGTTCGAGCGTGGCTACGGCCGCAATATCGGGGACCTGGAAAGCGATGGATGGAATCTGGCTGGCGTAGTCGGAGGAAATCTCCTGTGATCCCGAGGCCGAGAACGTGCCCGACGGTACTATGTCCTGTTAGCCAGTCGTCCACGGCTCGAGGCGGCTGTTACTCACCCGGGCACAGCTGTTCTACGTAGGTGGCATTTTCGCACGGGTTGAACTGGTTGGAGTAAACGTCGATGCCATAGGCTGTCACATTCAGCTTGGCCATGACCTTCTGCTCCTTGCTGCTGGAGCCGGACACGTCGAATGTGACGGTCCCGGCGGCCTTGTTGTACTCAATGTCGACCTTATTGACCTGGATCGCAGAATCTGTCTGACAGTTGGTGAAGCCTGAAGTCTTGAGCACGTCCACCGCCAATGCCCCTCTCGTCAATGCCGTGGCAGCTAGTGCCGCCCCCCATAATAGTGATCTCGCCATATCTGACGGTTGTGTCGAATTTCCGTATCAGTTGGATTTCCCGGGTGGGTGTACCCTTCTTCGAGTAGAAAAGGATTTGTGCCTGTTATCGCGTCGTGCGTCCTCCACTTCTGAGACTGTCGGTTGCGTACTCTTTCCAATCCGCCTTGGTTGTGTGCCCTTTTCGAAAATGATTCGTTCCCTTCTCTATGTGGTATCAGATCTAGATAGCGTTTCGATGTAGGAAATTCGTCGATTGAGCTTAGGATTAAAGGTGGATAGGTCGTCTGAGCTGGCTGGCAGGGACGATTCAAAGAGTACTCGATACCGGTCGGCGAGAAGGAACAGCAAAGGGAGTAACAAAGAAACAATGGCACCACAAAGCAGGGTCCTTTTCGGAAGAAAGGCCGAGGGTCAACCTGGAGGAGAAGGAGAAAGAGGAAGAACAGCCGTGTCGTGTGGTGACGAAGAGGTCGTTGTTTTGTTTAGCTGGATGGTCTGTGGCAAGCACGCCAGGTTACAGGCTCGGTCGTCTTCTCTAAGTCTGTCTTGCTAGACAGAGTCGAGGGAGAGCAGTAAGAGGCATAGGCTAGCGTCAGGTCCGAGGGTGTGATAGGTGGTGAAGGAGGGAGTTGAGCAGAGCGAGAGATGCGCGGGCGGGTATGTGAAACGAGCGTACGGGGTAAGGAGGTGTGGTGACGGTTCCTGGCGACGACGTCGAGACGATGAAGCCAAGGAATTGTCTGACAAGTCTCCGAACTCCCAAGGAAGAAGGCCCCGCGGGTGAGGTGAATATCAAGAATTGGATGGGACGAGAGTGCCAATTGGGGCAGAGATGGTTGGATCACGGACGCCAGAGGCAATGAAAGAGCGAAAAGACCACGATGGATCAGCAGTTAGTGGTTAGAGAGAACGGGTGAGAGCACGGAGGAGGAGAGGGAAAAAGGCAAGGTCCAAGGAGGAGCATAGCGTCGAGACGGGCCTTGGCTGGTGCCGGCGGAGGCCCCTTGGACGTCGAAATTGAGCGCTCATTGGCGAGATGGGACCATCTGGCTCGCCTGGACACCTCCTGGATGTGCTGGCTCGAGCTCATCGCCAGGGTGTGATGGCCAGGGTCCGACCTCGATCTGGCTGCGGGTCGGACGGCGATGTCGACGACCAACCAGGCCCGCCCGTCTTTGTCGACCAGGCGGGAGACCAGGCACGCCCTGGCCTGGGCAAGATGAGGACGACCCACCCTGCAGGACCAGAACAGGACCAGAACAGGACATGGCGTGCAGTGGCGGACCTGGCAGGCCTGGCGGGCTGGCGGGCTGGACGGCAGCTGGACGGCACCACGGGCGCGACGGACACGAGGAGGAGGAGGCGCCTGGTGGGCAGGCTTTTTCTCTGGCGGGTGGAGTCGAGATTGGGAGAACCAGACAACGCGAGGTCTGGCCCCTGACCTCCATGACCAGTAATTATTCGCCAAGCAGGGGCCATCCCGAGAGCCCCCACACGAAATGAAACGTCCGCGGCTAGGGGGGCTGAGCCATTCCGTCCCCTGCAGTAGCTCCACCCTTGGGATTGATCGAGCCCAGCCGAGCCCAGCAGACGGGCGGCCATTGGCCCCGGCTCTGGCACACCTGCTGGCTGACCCCTTCCTTCCGTCTTCACGAGCACCAGCGACAGCCAGCCAGTGCCAGCCAGAAGCAAGCCAGAAGCAAGCCATTGCAAGCCCAATCCAGCCAGTGCCAGCTTGGACCTGGGCGCCGTTGCGTTGATCCGCCCCACTCTAGCTGCTATTTTGAAACGGGCTCTTTTGACGAAGCTCCACGCGCCCTGGCCATGGCTTGCGCTCCTGCCCTGCTTTTTTGCTTGTCTGCTTGTGATGGACGGCCGGGCTGGCTCGATCTGTTGATGTGCCGAGAGCATGTACAAATACGCTTCCCCATCTGCATGTAGCAGGCGGCCCTGCATGCATGCTCGCCTGGGCACGCGATAAAAATACGAGCTGATCGGACCAAGTCTTGGGGTCGAGGACTCGTCGTCAAGCTTCGGGGGGGCCACAAGTCAAGGCGTCGCTACGGAGTAATTTACCTTGCCGCATCACATCCTGCTACCCGGGTGGGTGTCTGTCTGTCTGCATTTTGCCCTTTGGCTCTTTTGCTGGTAGCTGATCCTCCTCGGAGCCACCCCCTTTCGTGACCCAGTGTAGCACATAGCAACAGACCCTGGACTGATCAACGTCGTGGGGACCAAGACGTAGGAGACCACGCAGTGCACATACGTACTCTTGCTGCACACTACGCACTCTCAAGGCACTGCAGACACAGCTCTCAACCAGGACAAGACATCAATCAAGGCCAATCCGTGCCCACGGCACTGCCCACCACGGAGAACCAAAATTGAAAAGGCTCGGCACGTCACAGCAAACCTTGAACGACCTCCAAGCCTCGCAGCTTTTGCTTTCTGCATTGAGAGCTACGCCACCCTGCGAGGGGGTGTGTTCCCCAAAAAACGCCTGGGCCCCGTTTCGTTCTAGCAGACCTTCGAGAAGCCTCTTTACAGGGCCTTGTCTGAGACAGGAGCTCGGGTTCACCTTCTCAGCCGCGCAGAGGAAGGGGAAAGGCTGTGCCGCACGCAAGACCACGGCAACTAGTGCTGAGATGCATAGACCCGAGGCTTTGGGGGTGGCCTGGGGCAGAGGCGGGCCACCAACAAAGCCCCCCCGACGATTGAGGAGAACCCAAATTTGAGTGTTTATGCGGATGGGTTTTGGCCTTCGTCCGGCCAGTAGATAACATGGACACATGTCCAGCCAACAACCCTGGGGCCCGCTGCCCAATCCCCGAACCCCAAAAAGGCCAAGAGTCCCATCCAATTATCACTATCACGCCTGGCATCATCTAATCTTCCACCCCTGCGGTGGCGCGGCTTCGGGACTTGAACTGTGATCGCCCCGTTGGCACAGCCGGCAATTTCATCCCGGCCCCGGGGCCAAATCCATCCCGTCGGCACGAGAAGGTCGCGGTCATTGTAGACTGGATTGACCTGACCTGGAACTGGAACTGGGGATGGAAGATGGGGCATCAGCACGGCATTATCAGCGGACAAGAAATTGGGGCACGCTGGTCCTCAGCCTTGTTTGCGGGATATTCAATGGCCTTTCGGTCTGCAAATGCGGTTCATCTTGCTTGGCCCATGCCGGGGGCCCAAGATTAGAAAGCCGGGGGTTCAAGGCAAGCCTGGCGGTGCTTCGTGCTGTGTCTACGGACCGGGCTGGTCTCATCAGGTGCCATCGGTTTCAGTGTGGCTACTTGCTCTGGCTCACACGCGCCCCTTTTTTTTGGCTGAACGATGCTGCACGTAATTGGTTTCAATTCGCTCGATATATTGCTGTGCATGGTCCTTGACGTTGCCAATTGCTGTCGTCATTCCGGTCCAAATATTCCAATGAGCCAGGTAAGGACCTCGGCAAAGGTGAAGAAGAAATAAAGGTCTATAACACAACGCCTAATTTCGAGATAACCCAAATGTCTCCGGTGTGTATAACGCTCGTGTTTTCCACCAGAGACCCACATATGAATATTGCAAAAAGTAACCTCCGTTTCCTTGCACTGAAAGCCCACTGAAGGCTCCTCGGCCGCGGTACAAGGTGATGGTCCACCGTGAAACTGGATCACACAGCAACATCGAGGTAGGGGGGTATCTAAGGAATTCATGATCACAAAATGAAAGTTGAAGAAATGGTCGTTACGTCATTGGTGGGAGTAAAAACCACCCTGGCCCTGAAGGGGTGACCGTGAGTACGGCGATGCTGACCCCTGCGGAGTGTAGTGTCCTCCGGCGTTGGCAGGGTCAAGCGTTGTGTCGTAGATCTGGTTCCCGGAAGCATCCTGTAGACCCAAGGGGTTCATGAAGGCCGGGAAGGGTTCAACGTGTTGCGGGATCGAGATAAATTGCCCACCCGGTGCCATGAACGGGCCGGTCGTCGCTGGCAGGTTCTGGTAGCCCGCTTGGCTCTGGAAGCTGCCACCCATCGCGTTCTGCTGAAGCCCAAGGTTGGCGGCACTGGGCTGGTGCAGGCCGTGCATTGAGGAGCCATAGAAGGTGTTGGGGAAGGCCGGCTGCGTCTGATAGCCATAAGGCGAGTGTTGATTGTTCGGATATGCCAGCACGCCCGGTTGCTGCTGCATAGGTGAGTGGCTAGCATGCGGAGAGGGGTTGAAGAGCTGAGCTTCGGTCTTCACTGAAGGAGCAGGAGGGAAGTTCCTAGGTGGAGGCTCCTGAACTGGACTGATGATGGAATCAGGCTCGAGCTCCTTGCGAGCTACCAGGCGGAGGACCGGCAGTGTCATGTTTTCCATGTGCTTTGCCAGGTGGACAGTGAGCTTCTTCCAGGTAGGAAGCGACTTGCCGCAAAAACGGCATGGTTCATCTTGTGGTCTGCTCGTCGTCTCTGCATGGCACCTTTCGACCTTCTGCCACGTCGGGTCCTGACCTCCAGCCCGCTTGATTGCAGCCTTGGTCTTCATCTTTGGCTCCTGGAATTTATGCTCCCGAACGAGGTGCTGGAGGAAGTTGTCTCGCCTGTAGCAGGTATGTCGACAATCGTCGACATCACATGTCCACCATTCCAAGTGCCTACAACCCCAGTCAGCCATGACCATAATCGAGCGAGATATTCAAGACGGTATAGAGCGCCAAGGCGGTCCAGTGGGTGCTTACCGGTGGCCCTCATTTTCATGTCGCACCCAATCCGCCTTTCTCTTGAAGATCTTGGGTTCCCTGCATCTATCCCATGTGCAACAGAACGGCTGTACATCTTCGTGGACATGTTTCGTCCAGTCGGAGGGCTTGGTAAACCTTTTGGCCTGGTAGCAAAGCTGGCACTCAAACTCGGCCGGCAGTGTGCTGGCCGGTGGCATCGGAATGTCTGGGGGGAAGCTTTCTGCTGTGACCACCCCCTCGAGTGGAGTCACATCTCCTTCAGATCCGTCATAGACATTGGACAGAGGGTCCAATCCACGACCGTCACCTTTGGTGTCGAGTAGATTGGCCGATCCTCCGAGGGCGATGCACATAGTGCCGCATGGGCAGTTGTTGGATGAGATATGCTGAAGATGTTTGACTTTATGGTTCAGCAGGGCCTTATATCGGATGACCTGCTGATGTGCGATCCGGTCAGCGAGGTAGGTATTGTGTTCTGCCAAGCGTGGGTTCATCATCAGCGCATACTGCCTAAATCCGGCGTAGTTAGGCGTGATATCGTCAATGGCATTGTTGGCTTGCGTATTGAGGCCGGCTTCCTCGTAAGTGTCATCATCGTCTTCCTCGTCATCGTCTAGATCCGCTGCTGGTGCAGGTTTTGCTAGCTGAGCGACTGGTGGACCACCATTCTTCTTCCACATGCCAACAAGGTTGGGATGGGACTCATCCTTGGCCCCTTTTGGGAGTTCTGACTTGCTCCTTGGTCGCCTGAGAGTATTCATAACCTGGAGATTGAAGGGGCTCTTTGGCGAAGTCGCGTTGCTAACAGAGCTGGTGCGGGCATGACTGGTGCCAATTGTCGCAGCACCCGCGGCCATAGAGACAAGAGCTGTGTTGAGGGAAGGCATCTGCTGCTTCTTACCCCAGCTGCCTGTACGGCCAGGGGGCGCCAGGCTGTTTTGACTCTCTCGCCGGTCCAGAGCCTCGCTATCACCCGAGCCGACGCCTTCCTGAACGCTGCGATTGCGCTTCAACAAATTGGTTGTGCTAGATTTTCGGACGAAGCCGCGAATCTCTTTGAAAAGCACGCTGGGCTTCCTCTCTCGGCTTATCGAGAGCTTTTTCAAGAAGCTACCGCTGGTGATGCCGTCTATATCTGTGATGCTCGGTAAGCTTCGGCGACGAGTGCCCCAGGTCGCTGCTCTTGAAAGGATGGACGAGTTGTCCTGACACATCTGCTCAAACTTCTCCATTGCAGCCTTTGATGACTCGGGCTGTTGGCGAGCTGAGTCGTTTCGGCTGATATGGAACACCGCGGGTGCGTCTGACCAGACCCGATGCTGCCGCATCAGATCGATATCTTCTTGTGTCAGGGCCCCACCGTCCCCTGTGTAATATGTCTGCCCGGGCAACGGTTTGTTCTCAGTTTCGTTGCCCATCGCTATCTCTCTGGAGCTGACTGTGTCGTCGCCAAAGTCATAGAAGTCCGGGAACTCTGTCGTGCCTTCAGGAGGCATGCCGTCGTCGGACGACACGATCCAGTTCCCGACTTCCTGGTTGCGCTCTGCGACTTTGCGGCGCGCATCCTGCTCATTAATGCTAACAGCTTCACCGGCAGAACGGTCCTCAGGGCCCCAGCCCCTGTATCCAGCTCGTGGGTCCGCAAGCCACGCCCCTTGCTCGTCACGGGCGACAGACGAGGTCTGGTAAGAGGCTGCAACAAAGTTGTCATCGGTACTAAGCCCGGCAGCCCGGACGGTCGTTGGACTCTCTAGATTCTCGGGATAGAGACCCTCCTGGTCCCTCCCCCACATGGAAACAGTGACCCGGGGGCTCGGGCTGGCCATTGCTATGCTGTCTTCGGCAGAACGCGAAGCGAAGTGAGGTTCCGGGCTGGTCTTCGTGGCGAGCCGACTCAGAGTTGTATGGGAGGGGACTGATCTCGGCGCGCTCGAGAGTCCTTGGAGCGAGACCGGTTCAAGAAGCGCTTCGCCAAAGGGTTTAGGACTTTTGTTCTCACTGCTGGGGGACGTCGTATGAATGGAAGGGGTTGTAGGGTCAGGGCTCAAGGGGTAATTTTGCAGATCGGCCGCATGTTGGGGCCTCGACGGCAGTGCCCGAGGGAAGGACGAGTCGCTGTGTTCACTGGAGTTCTGGTCTTCCAAGAAGGATGGCGTACCCCCGTCGTTATTGAAGTCAACGCCAAAGAATGGGTCAGCGTCGACCTCGAGCTCGCTCAAGTCGCTCGACTGGTAGTGGTCGCTAAAGGCGGATAAAGAGTCTGCCGGCGTGCTCGCGTCCTGCAGCACAGGCGAGGCAGAGCTTTTGGGGAGCTGTGAGTAGGGCGACAGGTGGTTGGAGACGAAGGAGGCCGTGGAAGGAGGTGGATGGGCGTGGTCAGCTGTTTCGCGGTTGACAGCGGGCCATGTCCTGTCACTCCCGTTGCTGCTGTCAAGCAGAGATGGTTGTATGCTGTAGGTCGAAGAAGACATTGGTGTTTAAGTGCAAGGGCGAGGAAGGTGGGTAGGTATTGGGGCGCAGGCGTATGTATTGAATCAGAAGGATGATGTAAAGTGACAAGGCAAACATGTGGGAGTATCCGTCACTTTCGGCTCGACAACCGGGCCTTGCACACGTCGCAATGACCACCAGTGCGTGGAGAGTAGGCTCGAGGCTTCGGGATCTTGCCGGTGTTTTGCAGGTGCGGAGACAGTCTTTTGATAGTCGCGCTCGAGTGCCGTCCAGACTTTGACAGAGTTGTTTCGTTTGAAGACGAAGTAGGAAATATTTCGAGAGGAAGAGATGCAGTCTGATCTTGGGGGCGAGGCGCTGTTCCTGTACCCGCGAGACCAATCCGGCACAGCGCTTATTCCCATATGTTGGTGTACAACGTACCAATCAAGAAAAGCGCGGGTGCGGAACAGGGGCAGGGTTCGAGGCAGAGGTGAAGATCAAACTGCCCATGATGGGTGAGCCTTCCAGAGCAGTTTTAGACTTTGGTACCCGTTCTCGACGCCCTCTGGTATGTGGGTTGTCGATTTCGCCTGTGTCTGGCAATGATCACATTGGAAATGAAGGGTGTCATTCCACTGCGGCGGTGCAGAGAACGAAATAGAAGAAAGGCAACCGCTCGTGAGAAGGGCGGGCTAATGTAGGTCACAGCTACCTACTCCACCGCGTACCGATTCGTGGGAAACTCGTACGTGTGGTACATGTCCCAGCCAGATCCAGCATGTACCGATCTTCGGGGTCAGCTTGGGTATTGATGTCAGCAAAAGGACCGCCTAGCGAGGGTTGGAGCAAGGGAACGAGGTCGCGCGCTGCGTCTCGTGCGATGGCGCAGGTTCAACAGGCAGAATTCGAGACCTGCGGCTCAATCACCAAATGGAGCATGAGAAAGGACGAGGCTTTCCGCTGGGCGCACTGGCGGAAAACCCCCCCACGAAACAGCCCAACGCAGCCCCGTTCAATGTTTCCAGGACGGCTCCTTCAGACGACGGCAAAAGTTGATAATTGGATGGTCGTGTACCGCATTCTGGTACTGCACTTCCTAACTCCATGCAACAATCAAGCTTTATTGTACAAGCTTGACCAGGGGATTGAGACCGTTGGTTGACAGGCCGCTCATTAGACGCCAGGACGCGATAAGCGACCAGGCAGTATGAAATGGCGCTTGAGACCTGCTCTGCAAAATTGACCACTTTTCGAGTCGAGTCGAGTCGACTCGAATTGCGACTCAACGGCATCTGACGACATTCCAATCGACTTGGAAGTGCACAAGGCTCTAGGAGAGAGAAAATGATCTACATAGATCATTTAAGCCACTCCGTCCGATCCCAGATGGTCAGCCTTTCAATGAAGTGTCTTGGCGATGCGGGAGCTCCGCCCTGCACTGCACCGCCGCGGGGCAGTGTGTGGGCGATGTGTACAAAGTCCGCAGATGCTCTCATGCGCGCCCCGGTGACGGAAGACATGACACCCTTGATCGTTGGTGAGATCCCTAAGCCTAGTGTCAGGCTCCCGCCTGCTGACGGTTGTTTCCCGCGGAACTGGCACGATGCAGCAGAGCGACGGCGACAAGGGGGAAAGCAATTGAGGTCGGTGGATATGTAGGCTCCGTTGGAGCTCGCTGACTCATCATCTGTCCGCATCCCGTAGATGTCATTTCCCGAGGTGGCCGAGGCCGACGAGCTTAGTGCCAGGTTGCTCGTGAGCTCCATCACTAGTCGCCCATTTACGAGAACAGAATCCCGCAACACCAAAGCCGGTGGATTTGTCAATATCATCAGAAAATCTCACAACGAAGTCATAATGGTGAGTACTTGATTGGTTAGATCTGGTTGTTCCTAAGCTAATATCGATCAGGGTCTCGAGCTTCCGTCGTATATCCTAGGAGCGCTGACTGTGAGTGGAAGCTGAAAGTTGCGGAGGTAGCTGGACCGTCCATCCGCACAGAAGAAGATCTTATCAAGCTTCGTCGCGGCATGGACCTTTCAAGCGGCTTGCGTTTGGGTGTTAACACAATCATTTCGAGATGCGTCGATGCAGTTGCTAATCTATGTCCGCGGCACTAGGCGTCAGGCGGTATCATTGGCTATGCAAGGACGAAGAGCCTGCCGTCAATAATCGCCGGGTGCGCCGTTGGCTTGCTGTGTAAGTCGAAACAAACCTTTTCTATGGAGAGCAGAGCGAAGATTGACCATTGATGGCAGACGGACTGGGTGGATATCGCACGCAGAACCACGAGCCGTACGGTGTTGAATTAAGCCTTCTCGCTTCAATTGTTCTGGGCGGCTCGTCAATTCCAAGGGCAATCCGGTTGCGAAAGCCCGTTCCCGTGGCTCTCAGCATACTGGCCACCATCGGGGCGTTGATATTTGGCAATGGACTGTACCAGCAGAGTAGTTAGATAGTTGAAAGCGAGCCCCGCCAATAGAGGCATCGAGCAGCAGAGCACGTCCTCCCATCATCATTGTTGGTCGTCAATGGGCGATGGGATAACCCGTTGGAAACAATGTCCGTCGGCGGCCCGGAGGGCAACACACAGATTATAAGGCTATCTCGTACAGCGGCGAGAATTGTATTGAGCCTGGTCCTTCCACAGAAGCTGGCCCATCACCCCCGAGCCGTGCTTCGCGAGCGCCGGTTTCAGACACTGGGGTATTGTTCGCTTCGACTGATCCAGTCTGTGCGGTATAGGATCTTGGCTGTCGTTTGCAGATTCGTGGTCGTCGATATTTGTAGTTGGTGATTGGGTATTTAGGAGTTCTCGTCAATGTCCTTCCACTTCTGCCGGATGGCATCCCTCTTCTCCTGTGTCTTGCCGCGGTTGGTATCTTGGCGCTTCCTCCTCTCTGCTCGGAGACATGCGCTGAGGGCATCTTTTGCGCCGTTGCACATTCCCATTGACTTCCACAAGAAGCCACGTTCGTGACACTCTTCGAGAGCCGTCATGAGGTCCTCGCAAGCTGTGTGGCACGGCCGTCAGTAGAGGCGCCAACGCAGGGGGTCTTGTCGCATACCGGTGTTGTCCTTTGTATGCAGGTGAGGATGCATTTTGGCTAGGATCAGCAAGTCTTTCGCTGCGTTGGATGTGCAGAAGGCGGAGCGTCAAGAGGTTCCAATCGTTGAAGATTGATTACTCGAGAATTGGTGGCTTTGTTCACGTCGATGACGGAGCACTCTGGTGGTTCGACAAGTTTTCTGCGATCCTTGCCGTTGCAGCCCGGCGATCTCGCTAGCAGAAGCTATGACCACTTTGACACCCGGCAGCAGTGGAGTAACGGTGACAATTTCAGCCAGATCCAACTGTTACATGGTAGGTAATCATCTTACAGCTCCACGTCCCAGCTCCAGTATCTGTGCCAACAGGTGTGAATACCGCTTCGAACTACACCTCTTCTCAGTGCGACGTCTTATTACAATTAACAACGCTTTAATTCCCCAAAAATCCACCCTCAGAACCATACGGGTCCAGCTCACAGCCTTTCATTTGAGACAACGTCGCGGACTGCTTTCAGACCCCTGGATCATCAAAGTAGAAAGCCACCATGGCGACCCAATCGGCGGCAGCTTCAAAGAAGCAGCAAGGTGAGGATATTTCCAACCAAGGTTGAATTCTAGGACTGACGAAAACGCACAGATCTTCAGATGCAATACAGCACCTACAAGAACACCTTGCAACAACTCGCCCAGAAAATCGGCGACGTTGACCAGGAGAAGGAAGAACACAAGTGCGTTGTCACTCCGCCGCCCCTGTTTTCTCTGCTCTTTTCACAGCCAAACGCCCGTAGCATGGGTTCAGATGAGCTCGAGGCTTTCACTTTGCTACACCGCTCCGTGGTCATCGTCCCGTCTTCAACGCCCACATGCTAACCGTACGGTTTTAGAGCTGTCCTGGAGACATTGGAGCCGCTCTCAGGAGACCGCAAGTGCTTCCGGATGATCAACGGTGTTCTTGCAGAGAGGACTGTCAAAGATGTTGTTCCGGCACTGAAGACGAACCTTGACGGACTGGAGAAGGTTCTGACCGAGCTCACCGAGCAATACAACACAAAGACCACTGAGATGGAGAAATGGAAGGTAAGTCTTGTCTTGGTCGATTTATATCCCTTAAGTTCTCTGTATATCTAACCCGAATTATAGAAGAAGAACAATGTCCAGGTGGTGCAGTAGGACTGAGTGGGCAAACACCGCACGAGCACGCCACGAGCCGAGCACGACGCCGCGACAGACTTTCTGGGGCTTCAGAGGCATGCGATTTTTGCAGCAGGTTCGATACTTGTCTGTCCCGTATTAGAAACGATGTCATAATGACGGGTGACGCATGTCTTCGATGGACAATGACGGCCCATGGAAGCAGATATCGGCCGAGAATGAGGTTTCTACCCTAGTTGCAAAAGACCCTGGCACGGCAGATGGGAGGCCAAGTAGTCCCTCGAATTAGAACAGGACCGATGGCCATGTCATGAGTCCTCGGAGGTTCGATGAAAGATGGTGTGTACTGAGTTGTACAAAGTCAAGTCTCAATGTCCAGAGAGGGCAGGCGGCAAGGGCGCCTTTCTACCCAAGCGGCAGTCCGATACGTTTTTGAGGCTGTCGGGCGCTGATAGGTTACCAATGTATTCCATGGCCTCGCATACGGCCGCAGACTAAGGCACCTGCTTCAGGGTGCCTAGGTTGCACGTGCTCACGGCTCGCCGGGCACCTTTCCTGCCCAGGCACGATCGCATCCCCTCGAACGTCACGTTCATAGATTGGGTTTCAATGGACTCCTTGGTTGGAGTTCGTGCCTGGAAACACCCGTCGCGAGCAATGGGACGGACCGCAGTCATGAACGCTTGTACCCCAACTCGTCTCCTCGAGTGATTCACCGCCTGACCCCACCGAATTCCCGAGATGTAACTGCCGATTTATGTTCGCATTCAACCGTGCAGTCAGGGAGCGCTGGATGGAGAGCTAAGCCATATTGATGCATGCTTGACGAATATAGCATTGTGTCGGTTTCTTCCCCCCAAAGGATCTGTGCGAGGACTGCCACCGCATCGATCTCTTCCGGTGTGTGAATGCAGTCATTGCGGCGACAAGGGGGGCAGTTGATGCACGTCGGCGGGCTCGTCAACTAGTTTCTAGGGCGTAGGAACCCTACTGCAAACTATCTTGATCGCATCGAGGCCCAGTGTGCCCTTCCAGGCGACACCTCTGATGGATGCGTGTGAGTTGGCAGAGGAAGAAGAAAAAGGAAGACAGACAGCCTGATGCATGCATGGTAAAGTTGATCGCGGGTGCCACATAGCCTCCGCCAGGATCACATCGTACAGAAGCACGACCTATTATGATCGTGTACATGACCGTGGTTGCGTCCGAAACGTCCGGCCTGCCTATCCCGGGCCGCGGAACGATAACTTGCATGCTTTCATCGAGACCTTGAGGGCAGAAAATGTGCCTCATTGGCCGACCGGCCGGTGGAACTGGCGCAATGTCTCCCAGCCTTGTCCGCTGCAGTGTTTGGCGGGGCGAGCTTATTTCCACGTTGATGATGGCTCTGCACCAACCATCCTAGCTCTGTGATACAAGGGAGGCGCCGTCCACGGCTCAGCCTTCTCGTCGTCCCGCGTTCGTGACGTACAAAATCCATTAATAAACCCATTCCCATTGTTGGAGTCGAGGCATGGGCGACCACCCACCCTGTCAAGACCTGGGGCACGCAGACAAGGCAGAGCTGGATGCAAGAACGTCAGGCTCCCCCCCCCCAAAATACGACCTCTCTGTAGCAGACAAGGCCTGCTCGGTCTGCCCAACGTGTAAGCAACAAGGGCAGGGCGACAAAGTGGTTGGCAGCAGTTCCACCGTCCCTCGTCTGCTTCATCGAGATGGCATGACGATGTGAGGGTACTTGGCGGCCTTCACCGCCAAGATACAGCACAACCCCTGATGCGGCGGGAACGGATGCCTCCCTCCTTATGCTCTGCAACGCCGTTGTGTGCGGCTGTCAAGGCGAGAATCGTTGGGCTTGGCTCACCTAGGGGATCATTCCGGAGACAGCAACCTTGAAAATATGCAAGCTTCAAGGGTTGGGCAGCTGGGGCACAAATAGCGGTATGGCAAGGCCAGGCTTGAGGGATCGAGCTGATCGAAGCCCAGCAAACATCTTTTTTTTTTTTTGCCCAGGGAGGTATTTGGGGGTCTCCGATGCTTCCACCGACGGCACTGTCGCATTTCGTTGTCAACGAGGTTCGCCTGCCCTGTCTGCCCTGTCTGCGCAACCCCGCGTTCTCAGCTGTGGATTGCATGCGCCTGCAGTCAGCACTCGGTTGGTTGGGGCCCGATGGGGTTCCATCCCATACAACGGACCCCTTCGTGGGCAACCAGCTACGGTTCGTAGCGTGCTTACCTCCTGCCCAGGGCCTGGAATCCCGGGAAAGATCGGGATCAGGCTCACACGATGGTTTCCCGGCACGAGGATCGCAGGCCTCGAGGCGTCGTCGTGTCAGAAATGTGATCTGCCGGAGTCTGCAGTAGGCTCTGTAGTGGACGGGCAAGACTTGGCGATGGAAGTGGGTGTAGGTGTCCATCCGGCCCTGGAAGAAGTAACGGGGGGGCGGGGGGGACCATGCGATCCCTGCTTTATCGATAAAAGCTGAGCAGGTGAGAGCTGGTCGAGATGGGATGAAGTGGTTGTCTGTCTGTTGGTGGGCCTCCACGGCTGCTCCTGCCTACCTCGCGGGGTACCTGCCTGCCCACCTGGTTTGCATGTGTGGGTGCGGTACCTCACAGCTCCAGACTCCGTACCGAGACGCGTCTCAAGCTCGCTCACCCAAGGTTGGGACCGATCTCTCGCATCTCTCTCCGCCTTTTCCAACTTTCCAATCCTTCCATCCGGCTCCAAAACCCCCCGCGTCTTCATTGCGGCCCAGCTGTTATCGAATCACCTGCCTCGCAGCTTTCTCGCAGACCAAGGTGTCCTGTCCTTGAACCTTTTCCGCCGTGGACGCGCCCCGTTCCAAAGCCAAGGTGATTGGTCCTACCGCACCTGGTCACGGACAGCCTAGACCTACGCCTACTCTGCATCAACTCTGGAGTCAAGCCAAGGCAAGCAGCCCAGTCGCTGTCTGCTTGCGCCTACCCGTAACGTACTAGGTGCCCCCCAGGTATGTATCTGGCGTGTGCGGAAACGTCACTTGGTGTACCCCGTGCCCGGTGTGTATGTTCGCTGGTAGCAACAGGATGAGCAAGCAGGACCAGAGCACGCGGGCGAGGACGTGGGTGGATGTAGATGGAGCGCGATTGTGGATGGGACATGGGGATTTTGGGCATGGCTGGTGCGCTGAAGATCTGGGGCCCCTTCGTGCCTTGCCCGTTCCGCCATGTCGTTGCGCGCGACTTGAAACCTCCTCCACCTGCCAAAGCCCGGCAGAGGACCGCTTTCTGACGCGATTTTGCAGACTGTCTACATACAAGGCACGCAGGTTCCCAGCACCCTCAGCCAATCCTCTCCAGTCGCCTCTCGCCGGCGCCGCCCACCTATCGTCGCCTGGTTCCTGTCGCGCACCCTTCACATACACACATACATACTACATTCATCTACTCAGGCAACACACTTGCTGTGTCTATTTATTATATCCGCGTCCCAGCCCGCGGCTTATAGCCAACCAGCGTCGCCTAAAATCCCCGTCAGTGTAACCCGCAGAAGGCAAGACAACAAGCCCTGTCTGTCTGAACACGACACATCGGGACGGGATATTGATCAACTGCCATCGGGGACCAGCACAGGAAGCCAAAACTCTATTTTTCGGTGCCCCAGTCCCAAACCGTGTCTGGCTCTTCTGTCCAGGACAGGGCCGAGACGACATCCTGCAGCCACGCGATCCAGCAGCAGACGGCCAGCGAGCTACAGCACTGTACTATCCAGCACTAGGGAACCAGTGACTACTGTGGGTCCCGCATTAACCCATCCCACCCCTCTCGCGCGTCCCGCCTTGAATCTCCGTTACAGCCTGAATCCTCGACCCGGCCTGGTGGACGACAAGTGCACAATAACAGCTCCAACCCAACGACCACTGTCACTCTCAGCATCCGGACGGAGGCTGCGCCCACCATCCGCTGTACCAAGTGTTAAGAGGGCTGCCATCGTTAGCCCTACCACTACTTACCGGGAAGGGAACAAGTAAAAGTAATCCTGCCACGCGCGGACAAGGCACGATTGACGCATCTCTGCAGCTTAAGCAGACCCAAAAAAGTTGCACGCCTCACTACCCTGCAACGTGTCAGGGTGTCAGGGACACATCATCTCCCCCAGCATTTGTGCGAGGCACTCAGGCCAAGGAATTTTCAAGAAGTCTGCACCCGCTGCAGGTAGCCAAATATGTCGGATTCCCCCCAATCCCCTCCCAAGGAGGTCGAACAAGGTGTACAGTCACCAGACGAGGAAGCACAAATGAATGATCCTCAAGACCCACAGGCAAGCGGCCTCGCCTATGAGTTCGAAGTGAAGGAGCAGGACCGGTGGCTGCCGATAGCGAATGGTGCGTCTGACTCCCCCTTCTGCTTCATCGTGATTCGTGAGGGCGTGCGCTGCTTTGTCCATCTCTGGTTTGCGCTGCATGGCTACTGGCTCTCGCTTGAGTGGCATGCTCCTGCTCTGCCTCTAAGAAAGCACCGCGCATATCCATTCGTCCATGTCCCACGACTCGTCTCCAAAGTCGCCAGAAGCGCCTCGCGCTTCATCCAAGGCCGACAAATACGATCTCTTCGATGCTAACATACGCAACTTTGCGCCAGTCGCCCGTATCATGAAGAATGCTCTCCCAGAGAACGCCAAGATCGCCAAAGAGGCCAAGGAGTGCATGCAGGAATGTGTGAGCGAATTTATCAGCTTCATCACCAGTGAGGGTAAGGCCGAACTCGTCACCCCATCCCCCGAAAGAGAGGAAGTGTGTGCATGAGGGAGAGAGTGACAGGTCACCTGAGCGTGCAGATGACTGACCAGACATAGCCTCTGAGAAGTGCCACCAGGAAAAGCGCAAGACGGTAAATGGCGAGGACATCCTCTTTGCCATGACCTCTCTGGGATTCGAGAACTACTCCGAGGCATTGAAAATCTATTTGTCCAAGTACCGCGAGGTAGGTCCACCCTTGTCATTTCACCGAGTGAGAATCAGACAGACCGCGCAGGCGGGCTAATGACTACTTGCAGCAGTCTCAGTCGAACAGGAGCGAAAATCAGCAAGGCCGACCAGGTAGTCAAGGCGGCTACGGTGCCCAGGGTGGCGCGGCAGGTCCGTCAAACTCGGGGTCTTCGACTTTCCCAACCGGTGACCTGCCTGGCCAGGGCACTGACGGGGCAGAACCCAACTACATGTATCAACCAGGACACAATGGCACCGGAGCAGGTGAGGGCTATTAGGAGGGTTGTGATGTTGATCATTCAGCGGTTCCAGCTCAGTAAACTCACCTGCTGAGCACCCAGCCAATCTGCGCAACCTTGTGGATCAACTTGAATTCACTCGGTGCGATTCGGCGCATCGCGGCGGTGTGCCCTCCAGCGCTGCCCAAGAACAGTAAGATACCAAATGGAAGACAGGGAAAGCAACACGGTCAAAGGCAGGGACAGTCGTGGTCAAGGACGGAAGCAAAAGGTGCGATTAAAAAGGAAAATTTCCCGATAGATTTACCGAGGGCGTTCATCTCTACTTCGGCGCGTCAGATCAGGAGCGGTCCTGGAATGGTGCAACCTCTTCTACGCCCCATCAAATACAGTTGGGGTTCGAGAAACAGTCTCGAGGTAGTGGGCTATATACCAATTTAATCACGATTCGGGCTCTTTCTGTTTGCTGATCAGCTTCACAGTCTGCGTATGTGACTCGCTCGCTTTCAGACAGCAGCCACGTCGACTTCCTCTATGACCTGCCTCGTCTTTTGTGTCTTTCCTCCTTCGTCAGTCTGGCGTCCGAAAGGACTCAGGAATTCTTGTTCACATCCCTTGCCGCCACGCCCCCCCCCCCCCCCCCTCAAACACCCTCTTTATTGGTCTTGTGAAGCCCTGATCTTTGCCGTCGCTTTCCACCTTTCCGCGTCTCCTCGTTTCCGCACACTTGTGCCCCTCTCTGTTGTCGTATACTCCAAGATTGGCGGTGTCCGAGTTCACGCAACTAATTGGTCATGCTGTTGTTTGCCTGTCACAACACTTATAGCGCAAATCGTGTCACAACCCGTGGATCCGTCCGGTCGTGCGTGACACCTCACTCCAGTTGATCATTGACACATGAACAACTCGCCTTTTTCTCCCGGCTCGATTGAAGGGCCTGGACATGTTGAGTTCATCCAATGTCACCCGATTGCAAATCGAGGGAGGTCACTATAGGGACATATGGCCCCATCTTGGATGATGGTCCTTGCGTCCAGCACCTCTCTGCCGCGCTACGGGAGAACTTGACCTCGAGTCTCAACACCCCGGTCTTCTCTGGTGACTCGAAGCTTGTAGCACTTCCTGAGCTGTCGGATGCCACCTCCAAGACAGAGAAACGCGGTCGAGAGGACGATTTTTGAATGACGTAGCTTTGACCAGGGATTCCCCATACCTGGCGATCCTGTCGTTGCACAACGCTGGCCGACGGGGAACGACGGGACATCCGACTCCAGAAAGACAATCGTCCTTCACGTCAACGATCTAAACTTTGGCATTCACCCAACATAGCACGTACGATTTGCTCGTCTGGAGAGCAGCGCATATAGTCATTGATGTATGTGGATGTGGACCCGAATATCCCGTCAAGCCAACGTCATAAGGTCGCAACAGAATGGAAAGAAAGCCATATAAGTGCGTGGGCATCTCCGCCCTCCTCGCGTTCGGCCCAGACATACAATCGATGCTCCTGGAGCAACAAGACCCCCGCTACTTAGAAGAATCTTGACCATGACTCCCGCAACTACAACCGCCGACACCATTCGCGCCGTTGGGGTCTCCAAGTATGGCTCCCTCGAGAATCTCGAATCCAGACGCCTTCCCCGGCCGTCACCGCCTATGGGACGACAGATGCTTGTTCGTGTCAAGGCAGCTGCCGTCAATCCGATCGACATCAAGGTCCGCGGGGGAGGTAAGCAGCTTCCGGATACAATTTTAACCCTCTTAGGAAAAACAATTTCCTATCTTTAGCCTATACCTTAAAGGTATTGTCAGGCTGAGGTTTTGAAACAAGCCATGGCCGTACTGTGGCCTGGTCCCCCCTATAACCGAATGAAACTTCTTCCTTAGTTCTTTGATAGCTGACTCCTTTTGCCGCAGTCTACGACGATGCGCCAGACTACTATGAGCGTGTCAAGCCCCTGACGCAGGACGGGCCACACTTCCATGTCATGGGCTACGACGGGGCTGGTGTTGTCCTGGGCGTCGGACCGGACGTGAAGCACTTTAAAGAAGGGGATGGAATATACTATCTGGGCAACCCGCTTGGCCAGGGCTGCTATGAGGAGGAAATGCTGGTCGATGAACGGCAGTACGTGCTTGATTCCCGTTCCTCCTCCTTTCGGGGCGATTGTGAAGCTTCTTGGGATCCTTCTGTAGATTATTGACATACATCATAGCGCGGGCCACAAACCTAAGAGCCTCGACTTCGTCCAGGCCGCCGCGATGCCACTCACATACGGCACGGCGTACGAGGCGCTCGTCGACAGGCTGGAGATCAAGAAGGGCGAGAAGTCTGGGATCCTGATCATCAACGGCGGCGGCGGCGTCGGCAGCATCGCGAGCCAGATCGCCCGTAACGTCCTGGGCCTCCCGGTGGTCATCACCACGGCCTCGCGGCCCGAGACGACCGAGTTCTCCAAGAAGATGGGTGCGACGCACGTCGTCAACCACAGGGAGAACATTGTCGAGCAGATACGCGGCTTGAACCTGCCGGGTGATGTTCCTCTGCGATACGCGTTCATAACCTCCCGCACCGAGCAGTATATCCACCCCATCGCGGACGTGCTCGCCACCTTCGGCAAGGTGTGCAGCATCGTACAGGCCAAGTTCGACATGTACGGTTCGCAGTTCATGAGCAAGTCGCTCACGTTCTCGTGGTGCTGGCTGTGCTCCGGCGCGTATCATGGGTATGTGAACGACGACGAGGAGAAGCACCATCGTTGGTTCGAGGAGCTGGCCCGGATGCTGGATGACGGCACTGTCAAGTGCCACCTCACGAGGAGGCTGAAGCTCAACCTTGGGGGGCTTAAGGAGGCGCACCGCGAGAATGAGGCTGGCTCGGGGATTGGAAAGACTGCGCTTGGCGTAGACGAGGAAGGCCCTGGAGAGGCCTTTTGTTAATTTGCGGCTTTGCTTTTGGGCGTCCATGTGTGTTCTCATTTAGCAAGCGTACCAGAATGATCTCGAGTTGACCGAAATGGCCATATGGCGGATAGGATGAATCGTAGGCCTATCAACATGTTGAACCCAAAGGCGAGATGAATAGTCCTATTCCGTGAGAATGCTTGCTGACGATGTTTCTCAACCCTATGCAACGCTACAGTGCCATTTTGGTTCCCAGGTCCCAGACAAAAACGCCAGTACAACGCCGTCAGCCGCAACATTGCGCAGCGGTGTCCACCAAATTAACCGCGTCCTTAATTTCTCGAGCCCACACTGTTAGCCCGATGCCTCTTCTCCTTGCCACCGCCCGATATGTTTACGGAGATGCTGGACTTCCGCCTCAGCCCCCCAGCCTTCAGCCTTCTCGCCATTTGGTATGCCCGGTCAAGCTCCGTCTCGATGGCACACCGGATCTTGAGCGCCGCGACTGCCGGCCAGACGCTCCTCTCGCCCCTCAGTATCCAATAGTCCAGTGTCTCTCTCGTCGGGGTCTCCAGAAGCCTGATGAAGTCCCCCGCCGTCACCTCGGGCACGAGCATCACGCTGGCGCCCGGGATCCGCTCGTCGACCAGGAACCGCCGGATGCCGGTCGGCAGGAGCCCCAGCGTGTCGAGCTGTCGGAGCCTGTGCCTGACCTCCAGGCCGACCATCCTGACCAGGAACGCGGTGATGGATGTCGTTTTGTTGCGGGTTTCGTGTTGTGAGGGCCCGTGCATGTCTGATTGTAGGAAGGGAATAAGGTAGGGGCGGGCTTGTGAGACGATGAAGTGGTTGACATTGAACAGTTCTGCTATGCGCATCAAAGGTGAGTCCCGATCTGAATAGGACACGTGTGTCCAGTGGCGGAAGTCAATTGTATTTGCAGGGGCCCAGGGGACAATCTTTCCCTCCTGGTCCTTGCAGAGGATGGTGGTCTCGCGGTGACCATAGAAGGTTGGCGTAGAAGCGTTGGAGGCCACTGCAGCCGTCCAAATCAACTATACAATACAGTTAGCCAGGTATTCAGACGGTACATAGGGGCAGGGCCACTTACCACATTCGGCGCCGTCAAGTAGTTCAGCAGCGTCGGAATGCCACCCTGACCAGTCGCGGCCACGGTGATGTTCAACACCCTCTTGCTCCTGATGTAAGCCTCCTCGAACGTGAGGTCGCCAACGTTGGCACGCACACACTCCTCCAGCACCTTGACATCGAGGAAGTAACCCTCACGATAGAACCTCTTCACCCGGCGGAGCAGCGTCTCCCACCTAGTCGAGCCCGACTGCGCTCCTGCTCCCGAAGCATCATCGCCCTTGCTCTTGTTCTTGGCCGCGAAGGCACTCAGGTCGACCCCTTCGCCCTTGAGGACCGCGGGTAGCTCCTCCTCCTTGTGGATGGCCACCAGCGCCGCGATCAGGGCCCCCGTCGCGGTGCCGGTGATGATGCGAGGGAGTAGCCCGCGCAGGAAGAGGGCCTTGACGACGCCCAGGTGGCAGAGGCCAAAGATTGCGCCGCCCTGCAAGACAAGCGTGCTCCGCCCGAAGGCCTGTCTTGTGTCGTGCACAAAGTCAAGCTTCATCTGGTTTGACATGGTCATGGGGGTCTTGATGTTCGCGACAGCGGCATTGCTGGCGTTGCTGGCGTTACTGCCGGGCGTCGTGGAGCTGTTGTCGCTGAAGTGGACGGCGGGCGTCTGTGGCGGTTGGGCCTGGGTCGGAGGCTGGGCCGGGGGCAAAGGACCCTGGCCCGCGACGTTGCCGGAGGAGTTGCTCCCGAGGAGGCCGACGCCGCTCGGCGGGACGGCAGGAAGTGTGCTGATGAACTCTATGGCCTCGGCCACCTGGGTGATGTACTCCTCGATGAGGAACTTGGAGCCGGCGAAGCTGCGGTTGTAGAGCTTTGTGGCGGTGATGTTGCCGAGGTTGCGCACAAGACCGGAGCGGAGGAGGTTCACCAGGGCGTGGATGTCCTGGTCCTCGCGTGCCAGGGCGAGGCTGTCGAGGCGCTCGTTGATGAGGCGGTAGTCATAGTACCGCGAGACCTGGTTGTAGCGCCAGAGGTCGAGCCCCAGCAGGTTGTCGAGGTGGAGGGCGGCCTCCTCCCACTCCTCGTACATCTCGGCATGGCGGAGGACGTCGAGCCACAGCTCGGCCGGGGCTTTGCGGCGGTACCACTCTAGGAATCGCTGGGCACCGGGGTCCAGGTCAGCTTCGTTGTTGCTTGTTCGTGGGCCCGCCTGCATACGTACCCTGCGCCAGAAGACAATGATCTCAACTATCACGCCCCAGATGCCTATGAACACCGACATCACCGTCCCCATATCTGCTGGTCGCCGCCCCCGCTTTGGGACATCTGAGCTGGCGCCGATAAGACTGCGTTGGTCCAGGTTTCGAGCTAATGGTCGCAGCTGGCAATTAGAACAACAGGTAGAAACTGCATCATGGTGCACGTTGGGACAGACAGACTGGTCAGCGCTGGGTGGGGTTTACTATTAATACCAAGTCCAGGAGTGCGTCATTCGCGGCGCGAGGCAACATTGCACGACAAGTGCCCGAGCGTACATGTGCTGCTAGAGCAACATAAAGTATCGAGTCCCGTAGCGTAATGACAGCTGACATGTGAACGTGATGAGCTGTGGAGACTCTCCAAATGCCGGACCCAGGCACCGGCCGACGCCAACCGACTCGGCCGGGTGTTTCCTAAGTCAGCCCTGGCACAACGACAGCTCCCAGTGACCACAAAGGCCCGTGTGTAATGTACCGGTATGTATTATGGAGGAAAGTTAGTAACTAGATGCCGGCCAGTCTAGATAGTCCTCAATCTATCCCTTCGTCCCTGCGTATTGATAAGTATATTTACGAGGGGGTTCTCTGGTTTCCATGAATTTTTTATACAACAAATTACCTGGCCGCTAACCATGCGCAGAATTATGAACAACAGCAACATCAATGTTGAAATATAATAACTGTGGCAGTCAGGTTGAATTGGAGATTACGAACAGGTGGCACTAGAAATTCATTGGCATGCTATTGCGAGAGTATACAAATGTTGAGATGTTTAAAACTGCACACGATAACTTGACTCCTCTCCTGATTAGGTGGGAAGAGGGCGTTGGTTCTTCTTCTCCCTCTCCTCTTTCGATTTTTTTTTTCTGACTCGGCCTCATGCTCTGAACCAGAAGACTCGCTATGGGGTCCTCTTCACCAAAATTTCCCCACCTTCTTGGCTGCTTGCCAGAACAGCTCCTGAGTCTCTCTCGCCACCAAAGAAGTGGTGGCTCAAGAGCGTCTGAATCCAGTGACCTGTGCGTCTTCTAAGAAGAGAGGGAAGGGAAAAGACAGCAGAAGAGACCAGACAGATAGGTGGGATCTGGAACGCGAGTACGTCGAAACCGTTCAGTGGCGTCTTTGACCTTAAAGAACTCGATGGTTCAACTACCATGAGACTCCACTCTACTTGACAACTCAATTATCACACAATTAAGAGGCCACCAAGCCATCCGGTACACCATCTTGTGGGTGCCAAAATACCCTCTTCGGGGACCATTCGTGTGAACCACTCGTGTATCCGCGAACCGGATGATCGCTCGTCACAAAGTGTTCTCATTTGAACAAGGCCTGTCTGCTCTGGTCACCACAGCCCGTTTTGCTGATGATGGGAAGAAGCCAAGCTCCCACAAGCGAGGCTGCTTGATCGTCGTTTCTAGAGAACGGTACAATCAGTACAAGGAATGCCCGTATCCAGGCATTTGTAGAATTGAACGTGCCTGTAAGACACTCAAGGCTTGTCTGCCTTGACTCGAAACAAGCAGTCCAGGGAAACATAAGCCAAGGGGCAATCCGATAGGGTCCTTGTAGCAAGATTGAGACTTGAAAAATCACCATTGGAAGGTTTTGACTGCCTACTCGATTCAACCTAATGACCCGGCTCATCCTCTCACAGAAAGATCATTCACTGTCATCGTCGTCCACAATTCGTCGCATCCTCCGTCGAGCATGCTCTGCACCAGATGTGCCTGCATGAGCCGAATCCTCTGGCTCTCCATCAGCATCGTCATCAGAAGGTTCAGCTGTCCTCTGGCGCTTGGCTCGGGGCCTGTCACGATCCTCTCGGTCCACAGCGTCGAGTATGTCGTCATCCTCTTCCCCACCATCCTCACCACTCTCCGCGTCCTCGCCGGACGACGCGATGAAGTCGTCCTCGCGGTCGTACTCGTTGGCGTTTCCGTGTGCTCCGGCAGGGAGATCGTCGTCCGAGTCGTACTCGTCGTTGTGGCGGCGACCGCCACCACTTCGCTTCGATGACCCTCCCGGGCCACGCTTCCGTCCACCTGGCGCGCGCCTGCCTTCCAGTCCGTCGATGGTCAGGTTTCCCCTTCGGAACCCACCGCCCCCACCCACGCCGCCGTCCATCCTCGCTGCCGCATTCTCCCGTCTTCGTGCGGCCCGAATACGCTCCCTCTCGGCCTGCTCGGCCTGCTTCTTCTGCAGCTCGGGATCTTCTGTGGCGGTGATGATCATCTCGCCTTCTTTCATCCCGCCCTTCGCCTGACCCATCTTCTCCCTCAGAATCTCCGTATCCTCGTCTACACGCTTCTTGTCCGGGCGGATGGTCCACTCCTCGTTGATGTGTGCGACAGTAAGCAGATGTGAGTGACCCATGTGCGCGGCTGCGATATATCGATGCGCATCACGATCGGGGATGTATGGTTTGTTGGCGGGAGGCACCTGGTCCTTGACTTGTATATCGAAGTGCTCCTCGCCGACTTGCAAGGTCAAAGAGCCATCGCTCCATCTGTAGATGTTCGTGTTGCTCACCAGTTCGCCGGTCTCGGGGTTCTGCCGGTATCGAACCAGGTTGGTGGGTATTTTCCGCAGCGAGTTCTCAATCGCCCAGGCAGAAGGGTGGAACTCGTCCGACTTGTACTCGGTAGGCAAGAATCGCAGGAAGTTGGGGACTTTTGCAGCTTGCATCTGCGGGCTGGTCAGATAGACTCAAGAGCGTAAGGGCGGGAGCGAGAGAGGGCCAACTCACGTTTCCATCGTTCGTCTTTGGGAGCCCATGGCGGTAGATAATCTCCTCTGCGACGGTCTTTTCTCGTCGTTCGCCGTCGCCATCGCCGCCGGCCGCCTCACGCGTCTCGCTGCGTTGGCTGCGTTGGCGATCGGGCTCTGAGGCGAGCTCGTCGTCGCTGGGGAGTGGTGGGTTGTCAGCGATCAGCGACGCATCGCTGCCATCGTCGCCAAAGAGGTCGTCGCCTCCGCCGTCTGAGCCGTCAACCCGGTCTTCCACGTCTGACATGATAGCTTCGATGGCGATGCGACGTGCTCAGGATGGTAATGTGTCGGTTGGTCGGCCTGTGGGAGAGATGCGATCAATGCGGTCGGGTCGTTCTTGTTGTGGAACTGCTTTGAGTTGGATCGTGCTTCAGTGGGTGCAGAGGCAGTGGGAAAGGGTATTGCAGTTGAAGGTGGGATTACTGGTCTTTTGACTGACAGTAAGTATGCTGCTGGCACATGGATAGCAAGGTTGCTATGCTGTGCATGGTCGAGCTCATGGATTTTTGGCTAGACAGGTCTGCTGAACAGGGGGTCTTGCTGCCGAAGCCGTCTGTGTAAGCCGGTACTTGAGGGGTCCGCAAGTCCAAGCTGGTTGAGCTAGTACCTGGGAGTCCCTTACGCATACGTTCCCACCCATGTACAGTATGATGCACGAACGAATTGCTAGGGAAGCAGGTTGCTCGACAAATAGATTGCTACCTAGGTAGACAGCATTGCTGTACAAATGGATTGCTAGACAAACGCATTGCGAGACGGTAAGAGCGAGCACCTGTATTGTGCAGTAGAGTATGTGGTGCGTGCCTTGCATTCTGTTGGTACTTCAATTGTAGTTCCCCTGTTGTGCCAAAAAAAAAAAAAAAAAAAAAAAAGGTTACGGCATTACTATACAGTACATGAAAACCACTCGGAAGAGGCATTGTTGTTAGGCGCAAGTTGGAACTTGCGTGCCTGTGTAGTAGTCACAGAGTTAGGCACGCAGACAGAGGCTGGGCCGTTTCATCGCACGGACCAGGCCGCAGGTGTTGCGCTTCCCCTGCAGCCCAAGAATAGGGGTTCACTCCCAAGGAACTTTGGAACGTCAATGCCAATTTCAACCAGGTTTACTGCCTCGCGACTGAGAAACCCGAAGAACCACGGACCGTCAACGGAACAGAGATCGAGTCAATACATACGTGCCGCACACTAGTGGCTTCCAGAGGGCGACGACGCGCAATTCTTCCCACGTCAACACACACAATACCAGTCTTCCAGTTGTCGCATCGCCGCAACAGCAGCCCCTCCCCCACCATGTCCAACCTCTTCTCTGGCATGTGAGTACCAGTATCTCTGATTCGTTTGCTGCCCTTGCTTCAACCCGCTGCCATCGTCTGCTCCGCTCTGCCGCCCTCGAGCATATCAACAGCCCGCTTTCAAGCCTGAGCCATGGAACTTCACGCTCTGTCATAGGCAGCACCGGAATTCGCCGCAATCATAGCAAGAGCACGTGCCTGCGCCGCCCGTCCTCGGGTGCGCTGCGTCTTGAGTCCCCCTCCCCCCCCCGGTGCTGCCTTTCTTTCTCCTCGAGACCGACAGGTCTTTCTAGAGAGCACGAAAAGCCCGAGAGAGATTCCAGCCCGTGCCATCAAAACAGTGGCCCCCCAACGGCTTAAGTCTCTATGTAGCGAGGCTCGGTGCACGAGCCCAAGTCACCACAAGATAGCCCATCCATTCTTCATCTTCATCTCTCCCCTCGTCTCTAAGTCTCACGTTCATCGAGCACCAGTCTATTAGTTTAGTTCCACTTTTCCGTTTTCCGCTTGAAGCCTCACCGCCTCACGTATAACGGGCACTGATCACATGTCTCTATAGCAACGCCCGTTTTCGGGGCTCCAAGTCTCCCGGCCCAGGCAAGAGTCCGACCAGCATTTCTGGCCAGCCACCGGTCTCTCCACTGAGCCTAGATAGGACTCATAGTAGCCAGTCCTCCGCCTCAGCAGGCCTCTCTGCCAACCTTCCACCTCTGCCCAAGTCTCCCTCTCTGGCGCAAACGATTGCCATGGACGAGCAGAGCGGCTTGATGGCCGGTGGTTATGATGCCCTCGAACCGTATCATCTCCCACGGCCCATGCCTCTATGGCTCAACCCAAATTATGCCAAGCATATTGTTAAGGGCAACTTCATGACCCTGAGTGCCAGGCCAAAGACCGTTGAACAAGGAGAGTGGATCGCTCACCAAGGTTTGTGATACCCAGGCCCAAGGCGGGAACCAAATTTTCGCAGGGCATCGACAAGGGCGAGAGCAGTTGCAGTGCATAGCCATGGGTCGAATCCATCAACATCATGGCGTTCTTGCGAAATCCTGGTCGGGGACATGTCCGTTGGAACATGCTCATCTCTGGGACGCGCTGCTGAGGGAACTCCAGCTGAGGGCTGGGCCATACCCCGCCGCTCTCGGCGGCCCTCTGGAGTTTTCTGTGCTTGTCAAGTGCTAGCCTTCTCTGCCCTGCGAATACCCATCCAGCTGAACAAAGGAAAATGAGGCTGACTCTCCCCAAGTTATTGAGCACTACCGTAATCTGTGGAACTTCGTTCGTGTCATTCATGAGAAGGAAGAAGATGGCTCATCCGTATGCAACCCGAACAGTTGCCCTCGCATGTCCGCAGGCCAGTACGTACATTCAGCATGCTTCCTCCACCGTGATATTGGCCGCTAACGCTATATTTGCAGGAGCCACTCGTTCACTTGGCTTAACAGTCGTAGAGAGCCCGTGGAGCTTCCTGCTTCCGAATACATCACGCTTATGCAGCGATGGATATCGGGCAAGATTGACGACACGAGAATCTTCCCCACTGAGGCTTCTGGAGTCTCCTACGCGCACAACTCAAACATCACCACCACCCCGTTGTCCCAACTGACGAATCCAGGGGAGCCGGATTGGGTCGGCAAACGATCTGGGTTCCCCCAGAACTTCGTGGAGGTCTGCCAGACCATCTTCCGCCAGATGTTCCGCGTCTATTCACACCTGTACTGGGCCCACTTTGTTGAACCATTCTATCATTTGAACCTGGAGAAACAGCTCAACAGCTGTTTCAGCCATTTCATCCTGACCGCCACCGCGCTCGATATGCTCAAGCCACATGAGCTTGAGCCCATGCAGCCGTTGATTGACCTATGGGCTGCGAGCGGCACATTCCCGCCCGAGTCCAAGGCCTACGAATACGCCAACCTGAGTTCAGGCCAGAAGCTGCTTCAACTCGGCAATGCCTCCACGTCCTGATGCTGATAGGTATGGTCCCAGGGCACAGGAGGTATTGGGTCGGAAGTTTCCTGGGCATGATGTGCGGAGAGCACACAATAGGGTGCTATCGTACTATATGAGCGAAGCGGCTTATAGATGAGTGGGAATCAGACATTGCACATTCGGAGTTGGCATGGACTTCATAAGGCCCTGCGATATTTAGTCCAAGGATTTGGCTGGGCATGGCAAAGTTGGCAGGGGCGATGGGGCTATGGGCGGCATTCTGTCGATTGTTGAATCGCATTGCTTAGCATAGGAAGCCAGGGTGATACCATGTCATAAGAGTTGGATGGGCCATCGGAGGCGTTGCTGGGAAAATATGTTGGGATAGAGGGCGCGCGGGTTGGGGATTAGGGATGACATCAAGTGCATCAGATGAAGAAAGCGATCAGGCAAGCCATTTTGGGGCAAGGCATTGACAAGTTGGTAGTCATATGCTACTGTACTTCTAGCCATATAAAATCATTTTCGCACAAGGCAGAAACCGGATTTCCTCGAGCTAGACGGTTGTTGGCATCCCATCGAATGTCGCCTCTAGAGAGCATACCGTTGCCTAACCTGTCAACGAGTGGGCTGCCTCGGAATGTGCGCTTCAGATCGACACCTCACTGATCTTGTACTCGACAGTGACAGGCTTCCCTGCCTCCAGGATGAAGCGCCCAGAGCCGACGAAGACCTTGTTCTCCAGGACCTTGAGCTCGGGATGGCCCGTCTCGAACTTGACGTGAGTGACTGGGAGCAAGCACGCACACACGCGCCCACGTTAGACCAAAGGAATATACACATAAAGTTTACCTCCTTTACACGGGTGTACTCACAAATGTCACCAAACTCCGTCGTAGCCGCATCCGCATCGTCCCTCAGGACCTTGCCAGCGGGGCCCGACATGTCAACAACTCCCGTGTATCTGTAGCGGACCAGGCCGCCCGTTGCCGTGTCCTTGAAAAGGCTGTCTACCTCCAGGCGGGATTTGCCGCCATCCGCATCGGTCTTGATGTAGTCGGAACCGTGGACCCAGGTCCCCTTCAGGGAGGTGGGGTAGCCTGCCTCGGAAGAGATAGCCTCCTGGCCGGCTATGAAAGATACGTGAGTCAAATTTGTCCCGGTGGATAGGACGCCCACTCCGTTGGGTGGGTCGATTGGGATCTTGGGGAAGAGGCGTTAGTGAGTGGCTCTGTGGATAAGCTGTGGGTATGACGGAGAGTTTGCGGTCAGGGGAGGGTTATCCACGGCGACGCACGCACTTTGGCTGTAAAAGCTGGGGTGAGTTTTGCGAAGCCGGCCATGATGGTTGTTATTGCGGTGACGATATCTGCGTACGTGAATTCCTCGCTGTGGGAAGTGTATTCGGAGAAAAGACGGAGATCACAGCAACTGGCGCAGGGTGTGCACCTCCTTATGTACGTCGTTGGTGATTATACACTACACTACACCTTCACCTCCACAGTATGCTAGGGGGAAGGATCAGGCGGGGTCTGTCATGCTTCCGTGATTGGCAGAGCATATCGAGCACCTCCAAGCGAAGGTGTCACCGAGGCCTTCCTGAATCGGCATGTACGTAGAGTTGAGCTCTCCTGAGATGGTGGAGAAGGGATGTCCCTACTCCATGCACATGGAGGACACTCAGGCCGGGCCCCTGAACAGGTGAGCCAGCCTCCACGACGGGATTGATGTGCTACTGTGCCAGTGTGTCTATCAGAGTTTCATGAAGCTACCCATTCTGCCGGGTGTGGTTATTGGTGTGTGGGAGGTACCCGGGTATGCGGGGGAGTTTGACGAGGTCGACTAGGACAGCTGGACCCCGCAGTGAGGTCAGTGAGATCAAATCAGATGCCCAGCAAAATTGACGGGAATTGGGTTTCGTTATTGGTCTGCTGCTTAAGTCAACATGGTGTGCATGCATTGGCGGCTTTTCTGATCGATCGGGAAATACTCTATGCCAATCAGGAGCCAGGGCCTCGGGCTAATGAATCGAGTTGTCGTAGTCCACCTGGCTATGCAGGCTATGCTGATGCTGATGTCACTCTCTCCCGAGCTCACTCTCACACCTTAACTCGAGCCGCTTGCTTAGCCTTGATCCCAGCATACCTACCTAGGTAGCCTGCCCATCCTCCATTTGCCCCTGTGCCCCTGCAAATTTCTTTCTTTTTCTCAACGGATAGCAAGCATCCACTCTCATCAATCGTTCATTGATCAGGTTCAACTCGTCGTGGTGTCGTGTCTGCGAGATCCACATTGCCCACGCTGCAGCAAAGCCCGGCTTATCACCGTGGAGTGGCATCATGGCAGACTTCCCCGGCCACGTCCCCGGCCGATCAGGCACACCTGGGCCTGGCTCCAGCAATGCGGCGCCCACCAAGAAGAAGAAGACGCACCGCGGCACCAAGGGCAAGAGGAAGAAGGACAGAAGAAAGTCCTTTGCCGTTCACAACGACGACATGAACCAAGACGAGCCCGCCACCACCGGCCCCCATCCCAGCAGCTTCTATGCCCAAGACCGCAACCTCAGTGGCACGAGTCTGGACAGCGAGGCCCTGCTCGACCACAGGTGAGTCCATCGTCTGCCTCTGCACTTCAGTCAACTCGTGCTATAAACTAGCAGGCTAATTCTGTCCCCGAAATCACAGAGACCAGCCGCGTTTCATGCGACCTCGGCGAAGCTCAACCGTTACTCAGATGCACAACACCCAACCACCATTGCCAAGCAGCAGCAGGCTCCGTACCGTCCGCGACGGAAGTCCTGCAGGCGACGAGGACGACGAGGCCAACGGGGATGAGAGGGCGCCCCTTCTGTCCGCCTCGACCCGTATGCGCTCCGAGCCGGCCATGAACTTTCAGGGGTTCGGCTCGACTGATACCAGGAAGGATCGGCCATCAAGCCGGCGGGAATCAAGCAGGGCCAGCGGGAGGAAGGACTTCAGAAATATCCCCTTCACTCCTCTTGGTACCGAGCGCTACGATATCAACTACCCACCATCAATGCCCGGGTCTCCAAGGCTTGGCGGTCTGGAAAGAGACTTGAGGTTCGAGGATGCCATGTTGATGGATGAGCTCAGCTCACCTCACCACGAAGGTAGCTTCATGGATGACCTATTGCGTTCGCCAACCAGTCAGCAGGGCCCATCGACCCCGTACGAGCGGCGGCACACCTTTTCCTTCCAGGCCGAGGGAGACGTTTGCTTTCCCCAGGAGGGCATGTCGGAGCTGGCAGATGACGAGATTCGTGAGATGCGTGAGCAACGTGCACGTACCAGGCGGCGGAAGAAGAGATGGCCTGTTCTGTCCGTCCTCGACGAATGGAGCCGGCTCGAAAAGGAAGGTCGCAACGAAGAACGAAGAACCAAGATGATCACGGAGCCTCAATTGGTCAACGGCAGACTGCGCCCTGTCCACAAAGGCTGGTTCCAGCCCGAAGAGGACGCCCCTTACCGCTTCACGTACTTCAACGAAGAGTTCGACAGCACGATACATAGCTCCACCATCTCCGAGCTCGTGCAGGCTGAGGGACAAGGGGCTAACTTCCGGGAGCTCTTCGTGCCAGACAGACCCATCCTGGAAGACTCGTCAGAATCAGAGAGTGATGATGACGATGCCCAACAGCAAGCTACCATCATGCGGAGGGCATTGAGCGGCCAGAACGGCGAATCAAAGGGACCCACGCGTCAGGCCTCTGTGGCCGCAAGTGTGCGAGGAAGCTCGGATGTAGGCCGAGACGAGACGCTGTCCCCGAAGGCTACCCAGGAGGGACAACGGCACCCGAGGCAAGCATCTGGTGATGCCACTCCCTCGCAGCCGAGATCCGTGACGTCTGCCCCTCCAGTCAATGAGGCTAAACCTGTTCGGTACGGAGAGCGACCGGTGTGGTGGCTTGACATAATGTGCCCGACGGACGCAGAAATGCTAGTTCTCCGAAGGGCCTTTGGCATCCATCCGCTCACGGTCGAAGATATCATGCTACAGGAAGCGCGGGAGAAGGTTGAACTGTTCCACAACTACTACTTCATTAACTATCGTACCTTCAACCAAGATGCGACAAGCGAGGACCACCTGGAGCCTGTCAACTTTTATGTTATCGTCTTTAGGGAAGGCGTTCTGAGCTTTCATTTCTCCCCAACCCCGCATTCAGCAAATGTTCGGCGACGGATCCGAATGCTGCGAGACTTTATGGTTCTCTCGTCGGACTGGATCTCATATGCTATCATCGACGATATCACCGATGTTTACGGCCCCCTTATCCAGAATATCGAAGAAGAGGTCGATGAAATCGACGCCGCGATCGTGAGGCTTCATTCCGAGGAGGACCCAACGAGTAAAGATAAGCCGAAGGGCGAGAAGTCTCACCACGATGCGTCCAAGTCCGAGGCAGGAGCAACAACCTTCGACTCCGGCGGAGACATGTATCGCAGGGTTGGAGAGTGTCGCAAGAAAGTCATGGGCCTCTATAGGCTACTTGGCAACAAGGCGGACGTTATCAAGGGCTTTGCCAAACGGTGCAACGAGCACTGGGAGGTTGCGCCCCGTTCGGAGATCGGACTGTTCCTGGGCGACATTCAGGATCATATCGTGACCATGACCGGCAACTTGAGCCATTATGAGATGTAGGCAAACCACGACGCTCCCTACTGGCCAACAACAACTTATGCTAACACCGCTGCAGGATTCTCGCCAGGTCACACCAAAACTATCTCGCCCAGATCAACATCCGGATGAACGAGCGGGCGGAGCAGACCGCCGACGTCCTCGGGAAGCTCACGGTGCTCGGCACCATCGTCCTGCCCATGAACATTATCACGGGTCTGTGGGGCATGAACGTGTGGGTGCCCGGGCAGGATTATGAGGACGACCTTACATGGTTCTGGTGTATCACCGCTGGGCTCGTCTGCTTTGGACTGGCCTGTTATCTAATCGCCAAGAGAGTCTACAGGATTGTGTAGGGGCGAACTACTAGGTGGCGATAATGTGGGTCTTTGCAGAATTGCATGTTGGAATACCCTTCCTAGCCGTCGAAGCATTTGTGTGAGCGGAGCCGGGACCAGCATGGCAGGAAAATTGGTCGTTATAGAGTCAGCATAAGCCTGGATCGACTCGATTTTGGATTATGGGGTTATAAACGGTACCCATACCAAGATGATTAACAGCAAGGGGAACATACTGAAGGAGTTACAGCGAAAATGGTTCAAAAGCACATAGAAACATGAACAGTTCATAATCAGTCGATGTACTTTTAGCCGTTTCGAATACAAGCATTGCATTGATGTGGGTGATTCGCCCGACGAGGACGGATTGCGTCGGACAGTCTATGCTTCCATAATCCTTCGAGATCCCTCGCGCACGCCGTAACGCCTTTCCCGGTCCAACCTGGCCTCCGGGCAAACCCCTTCCTGTCCCAAAAGATGAGATTGATGGTACTCGCCAAGCCAGTCGCGTTACCCCCAACACATGACTGGCCCCCCCTATGTCAAGAGCTCGGTGTGAGATGAACCGCTGCCTAGCACGCGAGTGTGTATGGGCTCTTTTCAGGCTCGCCCCCTCTTCGTCCCTTTTTTGCGTCCTTCATTGATCGTGGTATCTGCCCGTGCCCGTGCCCGTGCCCCTTTCCTGTCTCCCGTCTCACATCCGCTGGCCGCTGTACTGGGCCCGAAGCTGGAGGATAGCCTGCTTCTCGGCCTCAGGAAGCTGCGCTATAACCTCCTCGGGGAGAGACAGCACCTGCTGGATCAGGTCGTCCGGGTTCTGGCCGGGGGCGGCGCCAAAGGCACCAGCAGCCGCTGGAGCGGGGCCAGCCGCCGGGACCGCAAGGGGTGGTGCGGGAGCCGGGGGCGGCGCGTATGGCGTCGGGGCGGCCACGGGCGGGGTGTTTGTCGCGCCGGGGAAGCCGGGCTGCTGCTGCTGCGCAGGGGGAGGGTAGCCGCCAGGTGCGGCACCAGGGGGCGGGCGGGCTGCGGCAGGGTTGGAGCCTGGCTCGAGGACGGCGTTGATGGCCTCCGGAGAGACGAGGCCCATGAGCAGGAGGGCCTGGAAGACGGCGTAGGAGAGCTGCGGGGCCTGGTTCAGCAGCTCGGTGGCGCGGGCGGGGTCGGTGCTGGCAAGCTGCTTCATGGAGGAGAGGATGTCGAGCAGCTGGGCGGGTGGCAGGGTGTTGAGGGTGCGCGAGATGGCGTCGGTGCAGGTCACGCCCGGGGGCAGGTCGCGGCCTGGCGGGAGAGGCGGGAGGGCGCCGCCGGCGGAGGAGGAGTCGTTGCCATTGGGAGGAGGCGGGTTGTAATTGTTATTGTTGTTGCTGTTACTGTTGTAATTGTTGCCGTCGCCGCGGTCGTTGCGGCCCGAGTCGTCGTTCCCTGCTCCCCCCTCGTTGCTGAAGTCGACGCGGAGCTTGCGACCCATGATCTCGTGGTCGTTCAGGTTCCGTACTGCTGATGCGGCGGAGTCTGAGGGGTTGAAGAAGTCCCGTTAGACGAGGAGGCAAACGGAGCTGCGCAAGAGACTGGGTGGATAGGAAGGCAGGCAGGTGCTGTCGCTTACCTGCGTCGGGGTACTCTGCGAAGCCAAACCCCTTTGGCCTGCCTGTATCTCTGTCATAGACAAGGCGAAAGTTAAGAACCTGGCCGGCGCTGCTGAACAGCTCGCTGATCTGCTCTTCAGACAGTCCTGGGCAAAGATGTGGTCAGTGGTGCACCGCCTGGGGGTGATGAATAGGTCCAGGGGTCTCACCATAGGGTATGTTGCCCACAAAGACAACCCGCGATGGGGTCTTGGTAGACATTGCGAGGAAGAACTCAAATTGACTTCTTCGTCGGTGCTAAGAGAATAGCAAGCTCACGGGTGGGAGGTGGTTGCCAATATGTCCAAGGTTCTTTGGGAGAGCCACATGCCAGAGGTGGACCGGCCAGGCCCCTTGTCTGGAACAGCAAAGAGCTACGGCTGGCAGGGATTACAAACCTCCATTCTGGATTGACTTGTTTGCCATTCACATTCATGTAGCATGATCTTTTGTAATATTCTTCTAGCACATGAGATCTTTGAGAAAATCTCATGTGAGATAGTATCTTTGTTAGGACCTTCTACATGATTATTACGTACCTAGGTAGTTCATGCCAGAATATCCCTTCAAGAAGTCGTCTGTAAACTGTATGTCTGTATCCAGCAGGATCTGCGAACGAGATCAAGTCCAGGTAGCCCCTGCAAGCTGGGAGAAACTTTTCTGGTCCAAGCTTCCCCAGGATTTGGCAGCTTGCCTGCCCAGTAGTGAGCTCCGCAAGGTCCTGATCCCTGTCAGATGGAAGTCAATGATCACCCCAGAGCTGGGAGCTCTAGTTTGAGATGCAGATAATAGTCTAGCAGCCACTCTCATACACACGGCCGAGCCTCCACTCGCCGACATCCACACCCACCTTCAAGCCTTCCTTGCTCGACAGCGCGAAAAGGCTGCCCAGCACCGCCCACCATGTCCAACAGGAATCCCATGGAGGAGTACATGCAGCGGCTGCAAGCCATGACCAAGTCAAGGGGAGGTGGTTTCCCCGGTGGCAAGCCCCCGCCAGGCGCCGCCTTTGCCCTCACCGGCGCTGTTACCCTTCTGGCCGGCGGCTGGTTCCTCAGTAACGCCCTCTTCAACGTCGACGGTGGTCACAGAGCGATCAAGTACAGGCGCATAAGCGGTGTCAGCAAGGAGATCTACAACGAAGGTGAGTCCGGCTGCTCCGGCCCTGGCGCAAGAAACATGGCTGACGGCGTTGCGAATAGGAACACACTTCATGGTCCCGTGGTTCGAGACGCCCATCACCTACGACATCCGAGCGAAGCCCCGCAATGTCTCGTCGCTCACCGGCACCAAGGACCTGCAGATGGTGAACATCACCTGCCGTGTCCTGTCCAGACCAGAAATAAAGTCCCTGCCTCAGATCTACCGAACCCTCGGCCAGGACTACGACGAGCGAGTCCTTCCTTCCATCGTCAACGAGGTGCTCAAGAGCGTGGTGGCCCAGTTCAATGCAAGCCAGCTCATCACACAGAGAGAAATGGTCGCGAGACTGGTCCGCGACAACCTTTCCAGGAGAGCGCAACGGTTTAACATTCTGCTAGACGATGTGTCGCTGACTGTATGGCATCACCTCCTCCCATCCCTCCTTTTCCCCACAGACTGGCACAATTCACGTTGCTAACAGAGACATAGCACCTCGCATTCTCACCGGAGTTCACAGCTGCCGTGGAGGCGAAGCAGGTGGCACAGCAGGATGCGCAGCGCGCGGCCTTCGTCGTCGACAAGGCCCGCCAGGAAAAGCAGGCAATGGTCGTCAAGGCCCAGGGTGAGGCACGCTCTGCAGAGCTGATCGGTGAGGCCATCAGGAAGAACAAGGCGTACGTGGAGTTGAAGAAGTTGGAGAACGCGAGGGCCATTGCCCAGATCATGCAGGACAACGGCGGAAAGAACAGGCTGCTCCTAGATGCGGAGGGACTGGGGCTCAACGTGTTTGAGAAAATTGAGGGTGACAACAAGAAATAGGCTGGGTGACGATGCGTGGGCGCTCACCTCCTCGCGGGCAGTTTGTCCTTGGGGTTAGAAGCTCTTGTGTAAGATTAATACGACTCAACTTTGCCCAGGTGTAAATTCAAGCCTCGCTTCTGTTGAAGAAATCTAGTTGACGACTCAAGAGCCTGAAGTACTTAAAATGAGGTCTCCATTATGTCCATTGCAAGTCTACAACTGTAGAGAGACTCATCGTTGGGGTTGAGCGTCAATACAAACCTAGATAGGCTGAGCGGCTCAGTGAAGGCACGACCGCCTAAGCCAGGCTGCCCCGCCATCCACTGGTGCCTGCTTTCAAAGCCAAGGTTGAGCCGGAACGTGCCCCTCGATGACACACCCCTGCGGTGCTCACGTCTGAACCCGCCTACCGTTACCCATCAACGGCTCCAGCACCCTTTGACAATAAATCGCCGTGATCGCCGACACCTGGCCCATCACAACGCGCCTCAGATCCCAGAGACAAAGCCCCTTTCTCAGCAGAAAGCACCTAGCCAGGAGTACAAAAAGCACACTCAAAAGTCACATCTTCCTACCGTCAAGATGCAGATCAAGTCCGTCTTGCCCCCAAAATCCGCCGATGGCCGTGGAATGACTGACCGACTGACCGTTCCACCGCCAGGGTCCGAACACTGACAGGCAAGGAGATCGAACTCGACATCGAGAGGGACTACAAGGTTCGCACCACTCCCCCAACAAAACCTCGCCCCTAAGCTCCTTTTTGTGGACAAGCCCTAACCGCCGTGGCTCCCATCAGGTCTCTACGATCAAGGAGAAGGTCGAGGAGAAGGAGGGCATCCCACCCGTGCAGCAACGTTTGATTTTCGGAGGAAAACAAATGTGAGTGCAAGCAAGGCGAACATCTACCTGCTCTCCCTTCCAGCCTACCACCAGACCCATGAGCTGTGCAGGGCGCCCGCGCATCGTGCCCAGTACGATGCGTGTCAGGGGTGGACGGCGACAACCAGATGAAGGAGAGGAAGCAGAAACCAAGACCGGAAAACGGACAAGAGAGCTAACCAGAGTCTTTACGACAATCCCAGGGCCGATGACAAGACCGCCGACGATTACAGCCTCACCGGAGGCGCAACGCTCCATCTGGTCCTCGCGCTGAGAGGTGGAAAGCAATAGGCCGTGCCCCCTCCGAACGCCCCTCCCCGGAAACGGCGACGAGGGCACCTGAGAGGTCACAGGCAGACGACGGAAGCCACGGCTTGGTTGCGGTACCGACACCCTGGAAAAACACGAGAGAATGAGGCTACCGGCTCCCATGGCGTATGGATAGCAACGGCACGGGCGGCACGACTCTCATGTCCCGCGGCTTTCTCTCATACAGGGTGAGGCACGGCCGGGCGATCGGTTGAAACCTTTGGAGAGAGGCTTGAGTCTGGTCTTTGTGGGATTGGGAAAGCACAGTAGGTGGTCAGACATTAAAGACCGCCCGCCTTGAAGCGCATTATCCGGGCGGCGGCACTGAATATAATTTTGAAGTCATGCGACAGTGCTTTGATATGTGTGGTCGATCCTCAGTGAAGTCCCTTGCATTCACATCTTTTCGAGCCTGCGTATTCCAAGTATGCACAATCTGTATTGTATTATCGAAGCGAACGCCGAGCGATGATCTTGCATGCGTTCGATATGGCTCTTGCCCAGGCAAAATGTCGCCTAACAGCAGAGACACTCACTAACTATTCCAGCGTCCGTTTTACTCCTTGAATCTGTCCGCAAACTCCGTGCCAATGATGCCCCTTTGACTCGAAATGCCTTCATGCTGATGTCCTTTATTTCACAAACGCCGATGCCTTTTGTGGCACTTCAAATTCTGTGTGCTTCCTTCTCAGAAAGACGTTGAATGCAACACTGCATTCGAAATTTGATCCCCCCTCGCCTTAGGGAACTTGGTGCTTTCACATCTGTCCTTGTGTCCCGACTCTTCAGCGCTTGCGGCGCATGAAGATGTCCACTTTCTTCTTCTTGGCAGGCGGGTGCGTCGCTGGTCCTCCGTTGGTCGCAGCCGGGGCCTCGTCGAGCTTGCGCTTGGGAGGGGAGCCCGGCCTGGCCTCGTGCGCCATCGCGGCCGTAGGTGGGGTGTTCGCTCGTTGGTTCGCAGGTCTCGCCCGCGCGGGAGCAGCCGGTGACGACGACCTGCTGCTATTGGACTTGAAGGATGACCTCCGTCCACTGGGTCCTGGGGCCTCAGACTCCGGGGAACTGAACATGTCCGAGGCGACAGAAGGGGAACGAGATACTCGCTTGGGAGGCACAATCCTACTAGGCTTGTACTCCTCGCACGCGGGTGATGCGAACCGGCGGGCGGCGCGCGACAAATCGTTTCCCTGACGGGCTGGGGTACTGTTCCTCAGAACGCCTGGGCGAGAAGGCTGCTGCTTTGGTGGCGGGGCAGATTTCACGGCAGATGAAGATGGGTTGCTCGTCGCCGCCGATCCTGGGTGGCCGGCCTTTGTCTTCAGGGCACCTGAGGTCTTCTCGGGCGCAGCATTCGGGTTAGGCTTGCCGACAGTCTTGATTGTGACCTTGCTCTGCGGGATCGAGGCGCTCTGTGGGCGCGAGAAGAGACTTCTGGGCTTGTTCGGACTGGCGGACGGGTGTAACTCGGACCTGGGTTTGGCGGCCAGCTTAGTGACCTCCGCCGACCTGGACGAGCCTGACCTGAGCTCCTCAACACTCATGGTCTTTGGCTGAACCTTTGGTCTCTTGGCAGCGAGAAGCCTGGCTTCCATTTGGCCACGCTCGTCGTCCTCCTCGCGCGGTCGCTTGGCCACAGTGGGAGCAGTAGGAGGAATGAACTTGGGCTGCGCCCGAATGCGGAAGTCGGCTTTCATGGACTCGGGGGCCTTCGTGACCTTCGCAAGATGCGCAGTTGGCCTCATGGTTTTCGGGACCGAGAGCCTCTTCCTTGCCGCCGCCTCCATCGCCTCCTTCCTTGCTTTCTGGACCGCATTGGTCGTCCTTGCGCCACCTCCGAAGGTTAGAGTCGCGGAGCCGGGGCCAGGGCCTTTTCCACGGCTTCTGCCAAAGCCACCGCCGGAGGGAGCCTTGGGGAGCTTTCTCGGGTCACCAATGGCGGTCTTGTTCTCCAACTTCATCTTGTTCAGGCCGGCATAAGTAGCGCCGAGCTGCTCCAATGCTTCCGCCTCTTTCTTGCGCTCCTCCTCGGCGTAGAACTCGTACACGTCGCGCCATGCTCGCGGGTTCTCTGGCTCGCGAGGGTCGCGCTTCATGGGCACCCGAAAGTCCCTCCTGCAGAACGCCTCCCAGAGCTCTGCATCCTCGCCAACGATTTGGGGTGAGTACTCCTCAATGACGGCCAGCTGAGAGGCGGTCTTTACCTGTTTGAGGATATCGCGAACCTTGAAGTATGGTAGGGTGGAGACATAGGACAGCTCATCGATGTTGTCCCAGATGACCCTCCGACAGAGCCCTGCCAGAGAGGAGACGGGCATCTTGAATGTATGGTCTGGCCTTGCAATTCAACACAGAGAAGTGAAGGCAGACAAGTATCGAGGTTGAATTTGATGTCCAGTAGTAATTGATGATCTTGGGATTGGAAAGTATTTGAGAGGAGGCTTTGAGGAACGTTTGTGCAGTCAAGTCGAGTCGGTGCGTTGTGGTGACCTTATGTAGGTGGTCAACTTTATGTAGCTGGGCGACTTTATGTAGCTGGTGAGAAAGTGGGAGTGGGCCTTGAAGTAGAAGTATTAAAGGAGAACAATGGAGGCTGCAGAGACGGTGAATAGGACGTAAGCAGAATGGACTCGGCCCATTCTTCGCCGCTCGAGGGCGGAGGAGGCTTGGTGACAGTTGCAGGGTGAGAGATTGATGCCAGAACTCATGGCTGTGTGCTTATTGTGCAAACGCTGGTATTCAATTGTGTGGAAGTAGATGAGATGAAATGAGGTGAGGTGGGAAATCGAGGCCGAAGTAAGAGCCTCGTGGCACATGTCACACCCCTAGCTCTCTCCTTGTAAGGAACAAGGAGTGGTGGGGTCTTCTCCCCAGCTCCAGCCTTGCCGAGTTTCTATTCGAAGACGGCACAGCAGGTACAGTATTCTCCGAGCTCGATCCATTGGCTTGAGCCCCGTTTGGCACTCAGCTACCCGGCAATACCTGGAGGCAGTGACTTTGTGCGTAGTAGTGCCTCCCACGGGAGACCATAATGCTATGCTCCAAGCTCTGCTGTAGACATTCAAGTCTTGACGGCAAATACCTGCAAGTTTGCTGTCCCAATACCCGCAACTTGAACCATTAATTTTTTTCAAACAGCTGCAATAGGTACCTGGTGGTTTGGGCGGGTTGCCAATGAATCTGGAATTCATGTTGTGCTGTTACCTCTTTGGGTACCTAGGTACCTAGGTACGCAGGTACCTGTGTGGCAGGGAGCTGTAGATCAGTCTAACCCTGCCACCGTGTGCCTACCCAAACATTTGACTTCAATTTCACCCATTCGTCACTCACGCCGTCCCATCACAAAAAGTGCCTTTACTGCAGGACCTTGGCTGTTTTCTAGCGAGAACGGAAAAGCAGCTAATTTTCAGGCTGGAGAATACTGTTGGAAGAACCTCAACGAGACAATCTACTTGCCCGCGCGGCCTACCTTCGCACTCGACGACAGCTCTCGCAAAGCCGCAGCCATGTCGTCCTGGCAGCTCCTCGACCCGGAGGAGGAGAACGAGATCCACAAGTCGCGCCTGTTCAGCGTCGAAGAGCGGCCCTTCAAGCGCATCACGAAGCGCCTCTCCACAATCAATGGCCTCGCCAACTCGAAAATCCGACAGACCGTCACCCCTCCCCCCGACACCACAAACGCAAGCAACGGCGACGATAGCAGCGCCGCCGAGGCAGTCGACTTCGCGCAGCTGAAGGAGGACATCACGTTCGACTTCGCGGCCTTCGACTACACCATCGGCCGCCTGCAGTTCCTCCAGACCGCCAACGCCCAGCAGCGCGACAAGTACGCCGTCGAGCGCGGCGCCATCCTCGACACCTGTACCAAGGTCAAGGACAACACGGCGCAGCTGAGGGTCCAGCTCGCCGACGCGCAGGCCACCCGGGCGCAGAGGCTGCAGTGGGATACGCTGGCCCGCAAGATCAACGACAACAAGGCGCTCCAGGAGAGGCCCAAGGCGACGGCGACGCTGGAGAAGCTGGAGGAGGAGTGCAGGCAGCTCGAGGCGGAGAGCGAGACGTACGCCGCCACGTGGAGGGAGAGGCGGGAGCAGTTCAGCAGGATCATGGACGAGAGCATGAGGCTGCGCCGGCTCATCCGCGACGAGAAGGAGGAGGTCGAGCGGCGGGAGGGCATGGACGAGGATGGGAGCGGGGAGGGTGATGGCGCCGCAGACGGGCATACGCCGCGGCCGGGTAGCGCGAGCGGGAACGCGACACCACGGCCCGACGGCGCCGGGGTGGCCTCGGCCGTGCCGAAGGGGCTCGGTGAGAACGGCGACTCGACACCACGGCCGATGTCGGTGGGCGGGCGGACGCCGATGCGGGACAGTCCCGCCCCGAGCACCATGGATGGGCTCAAGCCGAGGCCTGAGATGTCAGGGAACTTGTCACAGGCTGGAAGCCGGTCGGGAAGCCGGGAGGCATCACCTGCTAGGAGCGCCGAGCCTGAGAGTCGCCAAGCGGAGGGCGAGGATGTCGAGATGGGCGAAACGCCTCGTGACGATCCCGCAGCGACCCCGCAGATCACCGTTGAGGGCCAAAGTGTCGAGGACAAGATGGATACGTCGTCGTGATAATACTCATAACTGGAGTGGGACACCAAAGGACAGGGACGGTGCGAAAGGTCTGGCACGTCCGCTTGACTATTTAGATAACGTGCAAGATACCCCGTGGGAAGAATGGCGACTCGCAAAGCTGGTGACAGGTTCAGCTCGTACAATTTCCATCATTGGCCCGTGACTTCGTCAAGTCGATACACCTTTTTAGGTAGTATCGCAGAAAACCGCCGACAACCCCGGGAAGTCCATAGAGTAGCCGCCCAAGTTGTGTGAGACTCTGGCGGGATGGTGGCTTCCTTTATTGCCCCTTCTTTGTGACCTGCCAGACTACGAATCTGTATTCACAACTATGACCGCGGCAACCGCACTGTAAGTCCTGTACTCTCTCGCATAGAGCGTTCCAAGCACTTCCATGTGATGGGTTCCAGGGCAGTATTTCGGAAGCCATTCTTCCCTGCAACGGTTCGTCCGTACTTTGCCTCTTGGAATCGTCTAGTCTAAATTTGCCTTGTGCCATCGATTTTGAGATACCTTGGGAAACATTGTTCTTTGAACCGACCGCTCTCCATTCCATGGCGAACTTGCTCTACCTGCCAATCGCGACATGATGTCCCATGATCATGACATCTGGCACAGCCCATCCCACCGCCGGCTCTAGAGGTAATGCCCAGCCATGTCACAATTCGAGCGTGCCCAGCAGGCCATCTTCCGCCTAGGCGAGACCCAGAAACACGATGAGGGGGCCGAGCCGGGCCTTCAGAAGGGCGGCCTACGCCTCCGCCTTGAGGGCGTCCTGGCCCTGCTTGAGCACCTCCCTCCCCTTGGCCAGCTCGGCCTCGGCGCCGTCGGCGCTCTCGCCGATGGCGATCTGCTCCTCCAACTTGGAGACGGCGTCCGCGATGCGGCTTCGCAGGGGGCCGAAGACATTCTTGGTCTCCTCCGCGGCTTGTTTCTGTGGGTGGATGCAAGGTCAGTCAAGGATGCCATGGCCGATGTGGAAGGTTTGGGGGGGGGGGTAGTTGAGAAGGAAGTGAAAAGGAGGGATGGGGGGCTAGCAGACCTCCTGCTTGAGGACGTAGTCGGCGTTCTCGTCTAGATCGGCACTCTTCTCGGCGATATCCTTCTCGAGCTTGGCGATGCGGGTCTGCTGGCTGGCGAGGTCCTTGTGGTAGTAGGCCTCCTCCTTGACGAGGCGCTGGACGGACGAGGTAGCAACGGCGAGGGGCGTTGGGGGAGCCATGTTGATTGTGGGTGTGAAGAACGGGGGGTTGTGATTATCTGTTGGAAAGTGATGGTATTGATCCTCCGGCTAAGTTGAGAATGTACAGTATGTTCAGCCAGTAAGGGGTGTTGATGTTGATCTTGACTGTGGATGCCTGGTGTGTTCGCATGCGTGGGGCTTTTCAGCCTGCCTTTACACAAACAGAGGGGTCTGTTAACAAGTCTGATTGTTTGGCCAGTGCTGTACTGTCCCGTGCACCTGAGACCCGACCGGGAGTATTGTTAAACCTGTGCATGAGTGCACTCATTTCAACAATATTATTTATTATATTTGTGCATGTAGTGTGTGGTATGGGTAAAAATCATCTAGACCTGTGTACATCAAATACATGAGGTCAGTTTTCCTGGATACCGGCTTGCTTGGCTCACATGCACGTGTGTTGATGCAGACCCAGACATGTAGGTACGGGGCGCAAATGCTGGTGCGGGTACCGTGCGTTACCTACCATGCTTTTTTGGCGTTTCAGCCTCAGCGGTTTTACTTTTCAACAGGCCCAGCAGCCAAACAGTATCTAAATGCTTGGATCCCTGGAAGCCGAGGGAGGCAGGATTTAGGGAACAGAGCCGCAACCGCCCCGTTCCCAGTTTCCCCGCACTCTTAACTCTCTCTCGACCACAGGCACGGTTATAATGGGCTAATGACCTCGTCAATCTTGGAAGGTGGGCGCCACAAATCAAGCTTCCCCACGTTCAGGTGCCTGTGAGATTTGTGTTGCCTCGGCTGCGATCCAGTTCGCCAATACCTCTCTCTCTCTTTGCGGTGCAGATTGCCCTTCTATTTGTACTGTGTCCTACGGGTACAATGCACAGTCTGACGCTTCTGACAGACACTTCAGTCGAGACTCGAGACCTCGGCCGAGGCAAGGCTCTAGACAGGAGCACCCTCTTCAAGATTACCACATGGGCCTGGTAAACATTCTCGCGGCCACCTCCTTCACCATATTCGCCTCTGCCTCAGCCACAAGATACCCTAGGCGAAGGGACTGCGGTCAGAACCTCTGATGCATCATCTGTAGTACCTGTGAACCCTCGCCCTCAGCATGTGGGGGGCGTGCGAACTGGTATCCGGTTACGTGCAAGCGCCTTGGGCTCTGACTTCGGAGCTGCGCCTGGTCCTCATTCACTCCGGGTCGGCCTAGGCCAAAAACACTGTGTGACATCCAGAGCATTGCAGCAACATGCCCGGGATCGACCCGGACCCGCAGTGACTGCGGATTCTCGTACAGCGAGCTCTGCGGTCCAATCCACGTTGTGCCTTTCCAAGTGCTGCTGCATCCAGGGATCGTCTTCCGGCTTGCGACAGACTTACCATATCCAGCCCCATATTGGACACTCGCGTGGTCCCCGGCAGTCACTTATGGTCTTGGCTATTTGACGACAAGACTCCGCCTTCCTCACACCTCCAATCTGGTGCACACAGGAGTCGGACCTCTGAATCTGCCCGGCCTGTCTGAGACTCCTCCGGTCCACCTCTCGACAGTCTTCATATAAATCGTCACCTCCGTGGTTGACGAAGACACGCGTCTGCCCCGTTTCAGACGTCAAACGCTTACTAGCTGATCTGACCACTGACCCCTCGGTTTCTTCGACTCTTGCAGTCAACTGGCAGGTCCTGCGTCGTGCCCAATCATATCATGTGCCTCTGGATGTGTTTCTCCAGTTGACACTCTAAAGTAATAAACCAAGAGCTGCACTCGGCGATTCAATATCAGGGCTCCATACTCAGTTTGACTTCCTGCCCTCGAAAGGCGAATTGGTAGTCTATTCATCTCGAACACGGCGGACCGAGTGCCCTAACATCGCCGTTCCATCGTCCGCTCATCAAGTCAACAAAGTCAAACCATCAATAATGGGTCTGCTGGAGTATGTATGGGAGCTGGTGTCTCCCAAGACACTCATTGCTGCCCTCGTTGGCATCTATGTTGTCTACGCATGTTTCCGACGGCTATACGAGAGCTATCGTATAAGTAAACTCGGCTCCAGGGCTGTGAGCGTCCCTTACAGGCTCCCCTATGGCCTTGATTTCATCTACTCGGCCGTTCAAGCAACCATGCACCACAAGAACCTTGAGAACTGGCGAGCTTTCTTCACCAAAACCGGCGTGGACAGCGATGGCAACGGCGCCTACACTCTCGAGGTGCGTGCCTTTGATAGACGAGTTGTCTTCACGGCAGACCCCGAGAACATCAAGGCTATTCTGGCGACTCAATTTGGGGATTTCGGAAAGGGCGAACCCTTCCACGAGGAATGGGAGGAATTCCTGGGCGACAGTATATTTGTGACGGACGGCCAGATGTGGCATACCAGCAGGCAGCTGCTGAGGCCACAGTTTATCAGGGACAGGATCAGTGACCTGCACTGTTTCGAGGCGCACCTTGAGGTGCTCTTCAGGGCCATGGCCAACGGCGGCGCACTCAACGGGGAGGACCAGCAAGTCGACCTGGATGCTGTGCATGGGCGCGCCATGGACATCAGTGACCTCTTCTTCCGGTATACCTTGGATGTTGCAACTGACTTCCTCCTGGGCAAGGATGTGAAGTCTCTCAGGTGAGAGCTTATTGTTCCAACTGAAGTGACCATTTTGAGACCTGACAAAACATGAAGCAATCCACGGCAAGAGTTCGCCGAGGCCTTCAACGAGGTGCAGCGCGTTCAAAACATCATCACACGCGCCGGCCCGGGCATCAGCATGTTTGTCCCAAAGAAGAACTTCCGGAAATGCCTGGCTACCATGAACGCCTTCGTCAACACATATGTGCAAAAAGCCCTACTCCTCTCTCCTGAGGAACTCGCGTCGAGGAACTCCAAGTCGGATATGTCATACACCTTCCTCCACGAGCTGGCCTCGTACACGCGGGACCCCAAGGTCCTCCGCGACCAGCTTGTGGCCGTTCTCCTCGCCGGTCGCGACACCACGGCCGCGACGCTGTCATGGACCATCTATGAGCTGGGCCGGCACCCGGAGGTGGTCGCCAGGCTGCGCGCCGAGATCCTGGCAACCGTCGGCCCGAACAGGACCCCGACGTATGCCGACCTCAAGGGCATGAAATACCTCCAGAACGTCATGAACGAGACCCTGCGCCTCTACCCCGTCGTGCCCTTCAACGTGCGCGCCGCGCTTAAGGATACCCTGCTACCCCGGGGGGGCGGCCCGGATGGGACACAGCCGCTCGCCGTGCTCAAGGACACGCCCGTCGGGTACTCGACCCTCCTGATGCAGCGCCGCGAGGACCTGTACCCACCCGTGTCGAAAGACTTCAAGCCCGTGGAAGAGTTCTCACCCGAGCGGTGGTATGACTGGTCCCCCAAGCCATGGCTATACAGTGAGTTCCTCCTTCTCCACCCTGCCGGTCCGCGACCATCACGATGCTAACCCATGTGACATAAGTCCCCTTCAATGGCGGCCCAAGAATCTGCATTGGGCAGCAATTCGCACTGACGGAGATGGGCTACGTGCTGACGAGGCTGTTCCAGCGGTTTGAGAGGGTCGAGAGCTACATGGACCAGGTGGACGGCGGGAACCCGACGCTCAAGGCTGAGATAGTATTGCAGCCCGGTGATGGGGTCAAGGTGGCATTCTTCCTCCCTGAGTCTTCGAAAGGCTGAGGTCTTAGCTACCGTAGCAAAGGCCTTGATGTCGCTGAAAAAAATGGACCACGCCTGCCCTGCTTCCGTTTAATTCTGTCCCTGTGATCTCAAGATGGCCTATAATCACAGCCAGGAAGTCTATGGTGCTCGTAAACATTCCCGGTGCTGCCTTCTGCGCCCAGGCGCGTCTCGTGAAGATGACATGACCAGAATATAGCCCAAAGACGAACGAATTGCCTTTGACGCCCTCCAGCGGGTGCCTCGATCCTGGTGCATGCTGTCGCGCGGTTACTTGTCGCCCTGGTATCCAGTCCATGGCGATTGCTTGACAAGTCCGCCTGCTCCTGTAGGTCAGTATCACATCAGATGAGTTGTGGGATAGCCTAACCTCCTGTGGAATACCATCCTGTGAATAGTTCCCCGTAGGACGACCTCCCATGGGACAACCTCCCATGGGATAATCTCCTGTGGGATGATCTCCTATAGGATGCTTCCGGGTGGAATCATTTGTTTCGCTTTACTCCTGTTTCTCGTTGAATAACCTACCTGGACGGATTATCGCTCTCTACTCTGCCATTGGAGTGCCCGGTCCACCTCTGAGTTTTTAACTACTCCCACAATGCCCATTGGTTCAAGACGATCAACGGATTGGCACAGAAGAGGTCTGCTGACATCAGTGTTAACTTGGGCATGATTCGGATATTGAAGCCACTCAAGCAGGAATTGAAAATATCGGACCCACCAGCGAATTTCGAATTCAGAACACGGCACAGTGTCTACCTGTCTTGAAAAAGAAATGCTACACTATTCTTCATGGCTCCTTCCTTGCCCTCACCTATTACCGCTTCTATGTTGTTTGCTCCCAGCCAGTTCGGGGGCATGAAATATCGAAGCAGGCGTTTCGTTGAAAACTCGGGAACATCGTAGTTGCTGTCTCCCGGCCTTGCTCTTCCACCTTGTTACTCACACCTTTTGCCTTCTTCGCCTCTTTCGCGTCGTAAAGCCCTAGCTCTGACCATCTCATGGATCGTCGGAGGAAGTCAGGTCCAGCAAGGAGCCTTTGGAAGGATCGCGATATCTCGCCGTGGTGTGAGTTGCGTCGAGTTGGTATGGCAGACTATGAAGGTCCCGGGCGTCATGGTGTTTGCACCCTGGTCGACACCCCCGGTCCGAAAAGTATTCAATGCAGCTGAACAACTGGCTACAATTTCTGTCTTCCTGATCCGCGGGGACTCATCTCACCGCCAGGATTTGCAGATTGCAGGGGAAGTGATTTGGAAGTGACCTTCACGCTCCGGCAGCTTCGTGTTGATCCCTTCTGCCGTGTCAGTTGCAAATTGCAACCAGTGATTAGGTTCCAAGGTTTGGAACATCGGACGCACATTGGAGCTTCTTGTGTTCCACATGACCGACTCTTTCATTGCGTATTGATTTTGGTCCGTATTGCGCTGTGATCGACCATATTGTTCAAGATAGTAGCTGAATGAACAACTTGTGCCTTATTTTCTCATATCTATACTATGAATGTGAGTGCAGGACGCTAGGAGACTAGTTGCGAAGGCCCAGGTGGGAGACATTTTCGCGCTTTGGTTTTGGCAGGCCAACTGATACGTTCACTCAATAAATGGTCGACTCCACTTTACACGTCAATGGTATTCTTTTGTCTATAGCCGTGTACAGGCAGTCTTCTATCTGCAATGTCCAGAGTATATATACTCTTCCACTCAAGCCTCAGCCGAGCGATGTCTTGGTGTCCGCGTGTCTGTTGACAGCGAGCCATGGGTTTGCTGCCGGGTTGCATAAACGGCGCCGCACAGAATAAGGTTTGCGAGTATACGCGTACATATACGCGTATCTGGGAAGCAATCGAAATACTTCCGCTTGACTCTCCCGAGCCTCCGAGAGAAGGTGGAGACTCTCATCTTGGTCCGCAGCAACAATAGGTAGAGTTTTGGGTAATCATTCGAATGGGTGTTCCATCAGAGTGAACCACGTCTCTGAGGACCCCTCAACCCAGACCAACAGCCCAGGCAGCATTCCCAAGCTGCTTGATCAGGTGACACAGGTTCTCGACGATAGGCGCGACAGGGCCATTCAGGTAGTTCGCCCGGAACACCTCCTCAACGATCGCCATCGTAGGCTTCGGCTCCTCGACGAGGCTCTCCGCCACACCACTGCCGCCCCCAGCGCTGTCTCGGCCGCTACCTTGCCCCTTCTTCACAGGTCCGCGGATGGCGGGCCTGCCAGTACCGTACGACGTGAATTGGACAGTCTCGCTCATGTCGGGGCCGTCGAGGTAAATGAGAGGCTCGCTGTGGTTGTACCCCGGCTGCAGCCCGGCCGTGCGTCGAATTGCGCGGGTCAGCACGCCCCATGTCCATATCGCCAGCGCGGCATGGTGCACCGCGACCGCGTAGAAGTCCTTCAGGTGGCCGGGAGGGAACTCCTTTGCCCACCTGAGGATCTGCCCCGCGTGCCATAAAGAACGGCGGGACTCGGAGTCTTGTGCCCATCGTTGTAGAGAGGGGTAGATCCTCTTGGCCTGCTCGTCACCCTCTTTGCCGGAGAATAGCTGCAGGTCCTCCAAGCTCACATGCAGGTTCACGAAAAGGAGATTGAGCACGACTTTCTCTTGGGCACTGAGCATGTGCGGCCAGTTCTGCATGGCAGTGGCTTGGAACTGTTCCAGAGCCTTGACAAGCTCCTGGTGGCGGGACTGGAGCAGGACATTCGGGTTGCCCGCTGTGGACGGAGAAAATGCCGACCACCGGTAGATGGCATTCATTTGCCGGTACTCCCGGATGAGAGACCAGAAGCCGTGAAGGTAGATGGAAACGGCGTACTGAACATCTAGGCGATGATGCTCGGTCGCCAGGAGGTTGATGTCGCGAAAGAGGTCGCCGAGCGAAGGTGGCCGTCTATCTTGGCCAGCATTTCTTTCCAGATAATGCATCTTCCATTCCCGGGCGGTTTTTGCAAACCAGAGCTCACGGGCCTCGGGGAGCGGCAATGTCAGTTCTGCATAAGAGATGTGGGGGTTGTTCATGGACGTCATGGACGTTTGTGCGTCTCGAAGGTATAAGTGAAAGATGAGTCTGTACGTCTCAATCAGCAAACTTTCCACAAATTACTTGACCAGGATGCTTACCTTTTCCAAGACTCTCGGTGACACCACGTCTTCCACTTTTCTTCCAGGACGGCCCCGTCATCTGCAGGGTCGACCTGGATTGGCGGATACGAAGACCTTTGGAAACTGCCTCTGCCCCTAATCATCGCAATAGGAATGTTCAAATCTTTAACGTTTGGGTTAGCACATATCGGCATCCAACCCGAAAGTCACTTTACTTACGGCATTCGGCTATTTCCATGCGCCTCCTGTTGCCGCTCCATAGTCCGATATCGTGACCCAAGACAAGAGCTTGAACTAAACTCTGATCCTGAACTTTGGAGTTGTTATCCTCGAATCTGTTAGGGATAGTAACACCTAGTAAGCTTATTAGCACTCGGAATTCGAACACCTGGGGTACCGTGTATCTCCTTACGGACTGCCTCTTGCAAAGCAAACCCAAACTTTCGAAGTGATTGCACAGATGTCAAGATTCCACCGGCTGACGCAGCAACTGCCGTCCATTCGGGGCATTGCGCATTTAAGGCAAACGTCCCGAAATGAATGAATTCCGAGACTTGACACAAGTGCCACGCCAAGAATATGTGAACCAAAGAGTCCATTACATCAGTCGAAGGGAACGACGATGCGACGCGGCTCAACATGACGTTGTTCTGACAAGTACTAAGTACGATAGCAAGGATCTTGTCGCGTCCGGATGAGTCCAGCTTGTCATGTATAATCCTGTCAGGCTTTAGTTGTGTAGAATTTATGTCAGCCAACGGGAGACCGCTCTTCTGGTTGTGGATGTTGTCTTTGTGCCCGTCAGGCATCCACCGCCAGGGCGAATTTGTCCATATCTTGACTAGACGTTGGCGCATCCTAGACATATCCGCGGTGTCCTCTGGCTGGCTGGAAACATAGTTGGCCAAGTTCGGATCCGTGGCAAGCATGCCGTGAACGTTCCCGATGTTCCAGTTGTCGAGCATACCAAAGTCAAGGTCGTTCATCTCTAGGTTGGCGTCGTCGCAGAAGTCCAATACAGCAAGACCTTGCGCCTCAGCCATTTTCTGGGAATCGATTTGCTGTTGTTGCTGCTGGTGCTGGTCGTAGAGAACGTCTCGCAAGAAATCCGAGAAGGGCAGCCTGTTCATATCCACCATATTCTGATTCTGATGATACGATGCCTGGTAGCCATCCGGGTTGTCTTCGTCATCCATGATCAGTGAATCTGTCCAGAAGTCGTCTGACATCTACTACTCGTGCTTGACAAAGAAATATGGCGATTGCCAGCAAGGGGAGGGTGAGGTTCAGAGAGAAGCCAGCAAGTAAATCTCGTAGGGTATAGCCTAGTTTGGCAAGGTGTTTGAAGGAGAGTGACATGATAGGGTAGGCATGAAAGTCAGTGATGATATAAGGGACGGCATCATAGCATAGAGTACGGTGCCAGCAGGGGCCACTGATAGACGCGACGCGAATACCTTAAGATGAAGAAGCCTCGCCAAGACATTGAAGCTCCGGTATGAGACACAGACAAGAGGAAAAGAGACTACTCACTTTGGTCCATCATGTTCTCAGGGGTGGGTAGTTGGGCGGCCTCGCTGCTGATTGGTGGATTGTTGGCCAGGATGGAAGGGCTGGTACCGGTCGACTGGGCGTGGACAAGATTCGTCATCGCAGGCGCGGCAGGGTTGTGGAGCCCATGTGTCTGCATAGCCTCAGCCGCGTTGGAGCGCAGCGACCTCGATCCCAAATGATGCGCGGTGGGAACTGCGCCGTGGACGGCTGGGGCCATGGGCGCAGAGGAAGTGGGCGTGGTGGCGCCGGAGGAGTGCGCGTTCGCTGAGAGGTGCAATAGATGCATCGCAGCAGCGGAGCCTGCCTCGGAGGAAGCATACTCACAGGTCAAGTTGCGGTTGCGGCACCTGGTGCAGGGCTTGGACTCCTCACACTTGACGCGGGCCTTTGCGCAGGCCTGGCAGGCGTGGGCGACACGGCCGGCGCCGGGGGACGAGTTAATGCGCCGCCTCTTGGTGCCATTGCCGTCATCGTCGTGGTTGGCACGGTGTCTCTTGAGCAGATCCGCACGTCCAAAGGCCTTGCCGCAGACCTGATTCATGACATTAGCGACGGGACGGGGGATTTCAAGGAACATGCGGTCCCTGGACTGGACCTGACCGCACGCGCGGCAGGATGCGAAGACGTACGTCACATATAAAGCGTTTCCCCAGCGTGTGGGTGGCTATGTGTCGCTGGAGGTGCTCCGGGCGAGAGTATCTCTTGAGGCAGTCGGCACACTGGTAAAGGCTGGTGTTGGCGGCATGGCCGCTGGCCGGCGTGTTGGCAGCGCCACCGGCAATGGAGCTCCCACCTGTCGTCGAAGGAGCACTGGGAGAGGTGGCAGGAGTGGCGATGGGTGTCGGATGGGAAGTGCCAGATGCTGCGGGCGAGACACCGGGAGGGGCTGGATATGTGTAGTTCCCAGGTGATGAGGTGGGCACAGAATGCGCTGCGCTGCCGTGTGAGACATGGCGTTGAGATGGGGATTGCTGATGGGACAAGGAAGGGTCGGCGTGCAGGAGGTGTGAGAGCGACGGGCTGGCCATTGTGGCCGTCCGAAAGCAGTTGCGATGCGGTGCGGTGCGGTGCTCGCCTGAGTGGATACGGCGGCGGTCGTATCTCGTCGTACGTGCTGCCCTCAGTCCCGAGTCGGGCTCCGGCACGGTACCGAGACCTGACGCCTGCTGACGTCCCGGGTGGGCACAGAGACGGAGACGGAAAGACGGGCAGGCGATGGAGCGGATGGGGCAGCACAGCACAGGATAGGGCTGAGGCCAATGGACCACAAGCCTGATCGGCAGACGGGCCCGGGCCTGAGATTGGCTCTCTGAGGCTGGATGGGTCCCTTCTGGGCCGGTATGGCGTGGTGGGCGTGCGGAAATCCGAGAGTGCTCGGCGATGAATGATGCAACTGGAGAATGGATCCTGAGATCAATTGGCAGCAAGCTTCGTCGGGAGTGTGGGAGACAGCGGGCGGGAGGGCGGGAGCGAGGGCGGGCGTGCGGTAATAAGGGAGAGGATTCCAGCACTGTGCGTCGTGTCGGTTCGAGTCGTCGAGTGTCGTGGGGCGCACCTAGATGATCGACTGCTACCCAGATAAAGGTGCATGTGTAAGGGAACTAGGGAGCTATGCAAGTATTTCTCCTGACAGCCCAGCCTCTGGCGAATGACAAGACGGGGGCGTGGGCTAGGAGCCCAAGAATAGTCTCAGGAACCAAGATTGATGCTTGCTCCCGATGCCTGGTTTGACTATGCCCTGTGTCTGTCTCACCTCTCACCTCTCACCCGGGGGCCAGCTTGTTGGGGCGTGTTCGGTCGAGGAGCGAGCATGTGCTTTTTGCATGTGCATGTGCATGCGCATGTGCTTGTGCCTGTGCCTGTGCCTCTGTCTATGATCGTGCCTGGATGGGTGGATGCTGTAGATGGGATGGACAACGAGATCGAAAGTGGTCGACAGGCTCCTGGGCGGATCGGGTGTGGAAAATGGAGCCGGGTGGATGCGACGGGTGCGGTGCATGCAACGTGATGCGATGCTGTCGACAGGAGTGGACTTGGCAGGTGGACTGCGGTTCACTGCAGCGGCCTTGCAGACTGGCAGGAGCTTGCTTGGTCTGATCTCTGGGTGCTCGGGCGAGGCCCTGCCGTCCGTCTCAAGTCGTCGGTTCGTTCCACGAGTCAGACAGGTCCGCCAGGCAGACCGGCAGGCGAACGAACTACTTGGTACTGTACATTCAAATGTTGTACATACGTACTAGGTAGGTGCTGTACAATCCACCAGATACAGATACGGTTGGTGATCCCAAGATCGGGGCCTCGTGCCGACATCAAACAATTCTAAATTCTATACCTTAATTATTATGTACTGTATACTCTAATGCGGGATGGCCTGCTGGCCTGGGCCTCAACCCCACCGGCACGGCACACACACTTGAGCATGCAAGTCAAAACTTGAGCATGCAAGTCAAAGTCCTCTCTCGCATGTAACTCGCTCGTTCCTTCCACCATCACAACCACGATCACGACCTCCCCCTCCTTCCTCCACCACGCCTAACTTCACGCCATCCCACCCGAGCGCCATGCCGTCGTCGAATACCGACACGCCAGCCACTTGCATTCGCGCCTTGCGCCCGCGCCTGCGCCTTTGCCCACGAAAGCTCAACGGAGCCATTCTCTTTGGGCATGGCGTGGCTGTCAAGGTCTACGCCCGTCCCTGACCGACAGTGCGTACCATCAGCAGTGGTATCCTGGCCTTTGCGCTCCTGTCAACTGTCCGGCACTGCAGCAGAGATCGGAATCGAGTCGATCCTCGTTCATCAATCAGACTCTTCAGACTTGCCCGCTGCTCTTGTCGTCTGGGCAGTTTGGGACCGTCTTACTATGTAACCATGAAGACACGAAGGCCAGCAACGTGGCTGGGACCGTCCCTGCCAATTCTCTGTTCCTGTTGCGGACGCTCCGAGCAGCCGTGATCCGTGATCCATGATCCATGGCCGGCCCACAAGCCCCCATGATCCACCCAAGTGCCGTGGCTCTAAGTTTCCCTAGGCCGGCTACTTTGTTTTCGCATTCCGTAATGCAGCTTTCGCAAACCTGGGGAAGCCGGAGCTGGGTGGCAGGCACCTGAGGCAAGCGCTGGCTGGGCCACCAGATAGCTGCAGGCATGAATTAAGCCTCCAGATAAAGTCGGGTGGGCCGAGAATATACAAGCATAGGCAATCTTCCGAGGGCCATATTTGGCTCACCGACATCGCTCATGCTTGTTTGTTTGATCCACCCGCACCTTCAACCGTCAAGAGTTTCAACGGCTGCATACTCCTGGATTGCCGTTAAGCATATTTTCGTTTTTTCATCCCCTTGTTGTTCCCACCTACGGGTCTCCGGGACAAGCCCGATTGCAAATTCAGCAGCAAACCCCGTAGTACGCGTGTATGGTGGAGACAAGACCGAGTCGAGGACTAGGTTGAACCGGTTGCTACCCAAAACGCCCCCTGAATCCCATCGAGACCACCACGGGCGACCCTTTCAACGTCACATCATCACCAATGACGCGTCCTCAATTTCCAACCCACTCCCTTCTTTGCAACGCCAGCCGCAGAGGGAAGCTGAGGTGCCGGTGACGCTGCTGATCTTCGAAAGGGCAAAAGGTCCGAGAGACTTGTCGCGTTTACCACCGCTTGCATGTTTCCATTCACCAACCCCAGCGGTTGAAGCATAAACTCAAAACCGCCGAACCACGGCAAGGTCCCCGAACGGCGGAGAGGCAAGACACGATATGGGTACCCACGGTCCGCTATTACGCAGTAGGCTACATGAGGGCTATGTAATTAAGACTTGGCATTCTGCACCCACCTCAATATCTTGGCAATGGCGTTTCGCTGCACGCCAGACTGCGCAACAGGACACGCACCCGCAGGACCCAACACACCCTACCAAACCCAATTGGACCTCCAGGAGCCGATCAGCCATCTGTTCCTCAGCTAGTGGCTGACTGCATTACAGAACCCAACTCGGAAATAAGAGGATCTGCCAACGCGTGGCCTGCGGACAGCATGCAATCAATCCGCGTAAAGGGAACGTCTCTGGATTTTCCGCGGATCCCAGGAGTCCCCAGGACACGATGATATCGGACCTGCGGCTGCTGTCCAACGCCGATCTTAGATCTGGACCATGGGACAGGCCATGCCGTTCCATTCCAGCTGAGTCGAGGTGGGCTGGCTAGCCGAACACCCAAGATTGCGCCAAAGCGGGTTGCCTGTCCTCCCCGACTAGGCCCAGGCGCCGACTTGTTTGGGCTCGAGGGCCCGCAGGCTCATTAAGCCGTGCAATGCTCATGGCGCCAGTAGATTGGCATCACGGTGGCGGCAGCGGACGTTCCTCTGGCGCCGACTACTCGGCCCCGGAATCAGCTGCTAGCCGTCAATAGCGGAGCTGAGGGCTTGGTTTCACACATTGCTGTGACAGGTCACCCGCCCAGGGCGCCTCATAGTGATGCCGAGGACCCGATGGAACAGAGATGACTCTTACGCGAGTGTGTAATGTCACGAACCTTTCTGGGAAATAGATCCTGCTAGAAGTACTAGGGGTGCGACCGCTCCTACTACTGGTTTCAGTCGCCATTTGTGCCGGTGGGCGGGGAAGATTCCTCGCCGGCCATAGCAGCCTATGGCCGGCCAGTTGCACAGACTCTGTCTATGAGCTTCCTAGGACGAACCCATTTGATGGCGTCGCGGGCTAATAACCTGTTTGTTGGGGCTGAAGACAACAGGGCCCGACTGTCTATGCGAGTGCAGGAAGTCGTAGCGGCAACGGGCCAGATGCCTTTAGACTTCCCTAAGTCCGCGATCTTGAACATGCACGTGAGTTGCGACTTCTCAGGGCTGCCAGGTGGGTAATTGAAACCTTCCCTATCCGCGCTCGTTTCCTGGAGCTTGTTCCATAATTCAGGGTTTCGAAGTGTCGTTATCTCTCCGTTGCTCATCTTGAGCTTGACGTAAGTAGGTGGTTCTGCGGCAAGATTACGTTATAGCCCCGGATATCAACAACTCCTGCCAGTAAATATCCATTGCCGTTTCTGGTCACTCTCTATTCCTCAACCCTCACTGCCATCTGCGCCTTTGCGAATAGCCAGAGCTGTCACCTCCACCTCCCGATCCCTGCCCCGGCAAGGCTGAGCCAATGCGTGGGGTAACCTGGTAGCGGTCAGAACCTAAAACCCTGACCTCTGGTGTAAATGCTAGACGGTGCTACGCGTTAACGCTGTCGTGCATCACTGACAACCTATAGCGACTCCTTAGCCACCTCCCGAGTAGGGGTCTCGTCACTTGAGCAGCTACCGGCCTCGGAAAGTGGGCCACATCCCGTTCGTGCAAAGCAGTCACGCAGCTCTGTGAGCTCGACACTGGCCGAGAACTTGCCTTGACTTGATACCTTCTGTACGCCGAGACCCACGGGAAGACTACGGAGAGTGGACACTGTTCCCCAGATTTTTGACGGCGATCAGGCGGGAACCGGCTCTTTCCCCAGAGTCTCGAGAGCTTGGTATCCTCGCTTGTCTCGTCTCGGCATCAGCCACTGGCCCCTCTCGCGTCTTGCGAGTCCTGTGGGGTCTGGGGAACCTTGAATGAGGGCGGAAGCGCCTGCTACTGGGCCGGAGTTTGGGTAGTCTTCCAGAGGAGCATACACTGCTACTCTTGCGGTCGACAGCAACCCCTTCGGGACCCTGCCTTGCAGCTGCCCCTACCGGGTCTATGTCCGTTCAGTGTCCATTATCAAATCAGAGGCACCTGGTCTGCAACAAGGATCTTATTTACTGTCCACTCCTCCCCGGTTCGGATACAAGACCACAAGAGCCTCGCTCCAACTTCTTGCCGCCTCTGCTCCATATCCCCTCTTTCACCTAGCGACTCCCAGGAGAACAACTCAAAGACATTTCTTATCATACAACAAGTCAGTCGGGCAAAATGGCAGGCGACCATATCGCACCGACCCTCCGACCCGACGACTACGAGGATCCGAAGGTCGAACACGTCAGGCAGCGAACCTTGGGCAACGTGCGCCTCCGCCATCACGAGACAAACGAGATCATCCTCATCCCAACACCATCCAACGATCCCAATGACCCCCTGAACTGGTGAGTCGAATTGGAACTCAGCCTATTCGCTTGGTATGCCTCAAAGATCTGACCGGGCGCAGGCCACAATGGTACAAGAAGTGCATCGCGGTTCTCGTGTGCGTGGCGATCCTCATGTGCAATTTCCTGGCAGCAGGGCCGACGGTTACTATCGTCAATACGACCTTGGACTTCTTCCCAGCCTCGCCTCCCACCGTCGATCCTGCGGGCTTCAGCGCCAATATCTCCAAGGTCGCATACTTTTTCAGCACGACGGCGCTGCTCCAGGGAACCGGGAACTTCATATGGGTCCCTCTTGCCAACAAATACGGCCGCCGTCCTGTTTATGTGGCTAGCTATGTGAGTCCCACCAGATTTTCATATGTAAAGTGTTGAAGTCGTCACGTATTGTGACCAGAGAGAGATCCCAAAGGGGACTATGAAAGTCGCGGTGGTTGAACCACAATCGTTTGTGTTTATGATCTATATCGTGAAACAGATGATTTCAAACCCCGCCTTTCAATGTATGATGGGTGTACATCCCTATGTTCAACTCACATCTCCATGGCTTCCTGGGCTCAATTCTGGCTTCGTGGTTTTCCCCCCCTCCTATGACACACTGGCAGCCTGTCCTCAGACACAAAGCGCTGACTATTTCTCTGAAGACTCTGTACCTCGCGACCGCCATCTGGGCGATATTCGATCATTCCTACTCCGGTTTCTTGGCTGCGCGTATCCTCATGGGCTTTGCCTCTGGGGCAGCGGAGACCATTGCACCTGTGACCATCTCAGACCTGTTTTTCCTCCACGAGCGTGGCTCTATTATGGCCCTTTACACGTCGTTCCTGTCCGTGGGCGTGGGCTTCGGCCTGATCATTGCTGGGTAAGTAGACAGCGAAATTCGGATTGAGATGTACTTGCTCTAACGCGTTTATAGTCTCATCACCATCAACAACCCCTGGCGTGTCATTTATGAGGTTGCGGCAGCCATCATCGGGTTCATCCTCCTCCTCGCGTTCTTTGCCTTCCCAGAGACAGCATTCGTCCGCGACGAATCCACTGTCCTTGATGCCCAGCCTCTACAGCGGCTGCCAAGCGGTCACGACTCCGAGAAGACTCACCAGACGGCAGACCGCGTCTCGGACATTGAGGCTGCGTCTCACTCTCCACAAGCCCCCACCAAGAAGAAGAAGACATACTTGCAGAGCCTCAGCCTTTACAATGGAGTCTTCACCTCGGAGCCCCTCTACAAGATCTTTGTGCGCCCCTTCGGGCTCATCCTCCTGCCCCCTGTGCTCTGGGCGGCCCTCGTGGAGTCTGTGACCATCGGCTTCCTCGTGGCCGTCACTTCAAACGTCGACTCTGCCTTCTTGGCCACGTACAACTTCGAAGCCTGGCAGGTCGGTCTGTGTTTTATTTCTGCCTGTATCGGCTCCGCGGTTGGAATTCCCGCGGGTGGAAAGTTGGGCGACGTGGTAGCGGACCACTTCACCAACAAGAACGGCGGCATCCGGGAGCCCGAGATGAGACTGCCTGCCATTCTCCCAAGCCTGATCACGACGCCCTTGGCCCTGGTGCTGTACGGCGTGGGCATCCAGAAACAGCTGCATTGGATCTGCCCAACCATTGGACTGGGACTGTGTGAGTATAGAGCCTGGTGATGAATGTGCGTGCAACAAGGATCTGACTCGAAGCTACCAGTGAACTTCTCAATTGTACAGGCCACAAATATCGTACTCGTCTACGTTATCGATGCTTATCGCCCTGTTGCTGGTGAGGTCACATTGGCTGTGATGGGTTTTAAATGTGAGTGACCGTGTCTCGGTAACTCATTTGCTCAAAGACTAACAATTGAACGCGCAGCCCTCTTCGGCTTCCTGCTCTCGTTCTACACGAACCCGTGGGTCGAACAGTCTGGATACCTCAACGCCTACGGCGCGATGGCCGGCATCGCCGCCGCCATCCTCGTCCTCTGGCTGCCGCTGTACGTATGGGGCCGGCATGTCCGCCACGTCACCTGGTCGTGGCCTGTGATTTCCTATGTCCACTGGAGTGAGGATCGTGAGGTTGGCGAGTGAGGACGGCCGTTGGGTCATTCCATCCATCATGTGTTTGATTGTTTCATCTGTCTTTCCCGGCGAGTGTCTATGCTGAACTTTCCACGGTGCGAAATGCATGTAAATGAGTTTTGTGATGTCAAAAAGCACAGCTGTGCGTGGCTTGACGGTGCCAACTTGCATAGGCATAAGGGTGCTGTACCTATGGGCTCGAATATGAATCCGCTTGTGAAACCCTGAGAAGAACGAGTTTGCGTGAATAGAAATGTGCCTCCCCCCAAATCCAGAAAAGCCCCGAGAGCCAAGGGATACAGAAATAGAAGCCCCTTACTGTAGATTCTCATCGTCGCTCACTTACAAATGAGATTTATGTATGGGGCACTGATGTTCTATGACATATACAGTCCTAATACAACTTTCAACTTACAGTGACAACCCACCGTCCAAAACCATGTTTTGTCCTGTGACACTCTTGTTCTTCACGAAGGTCAGAACCTGCTCCGCGACATCCTCGACTGCGGCCAATCTCTTCAGCTTGGACGCCTCGGTCATCGCCTGTATCCTCTCCGGGGGGAACCTGAGTCCCCATTCCTGGTTGGTTAAGCACGTCAGAAGGGGCAGTCCTGTCTTCACAATACTGGACGCACAGCCGAGGGGTTGGACTCACAGTCAGCAACAAACCAGGGCTCACGCTGTTCACCCTGACCTTGGGGGCGGCGAGCATGGCCAGCGCCTTGGCGAGGTGCAGGTGGGCGGCCTTGGTGACGGCGTAGGCCAGGGAACTCCCGCTGACCTTGACGCCGGCGAGGCTCGCCGTGGTCACGAAGCACCCGCTCTCCTTGGGTCCGCCGTCCTCGTCGTCCCAGCCGGCCGAGAGGTAGGGCTTGGCGGCGTGCATGAGCCACAGGTGGCTCTTGACGTTGACGGTGAAGCACCTGTCCCAGTCCTCGTCGACCATGTTGTCCTCGAGGTCGTACAGGTTGCGCATGTGCGTCCAGCCGCCGTTGCTGAAGACGACGTCCAGGCGGCGCTTGCCCCCGCCCTCAGCCCCAGAGGAGCACATGACGTCCACCGTCTCCTCGACCAGCCGCTCCACGTCCGCCCGCGAGGCCAGGTCCGCCTTGACGGCGTGGTAGTCGACCCTGCCCTCTGCGGGGGCCAGGGTGCTGATGGACTTGAGCTTGGCGACCAGCTCGTTGGCGCGCTGGATGTTGCTGGCGTAGTTGATGACCACGCGCATGCCGTTGCGGGCGAAGAGCTCTGCCACGCAGGCGCCGAGGCCGGCGGACCCGGCGGTGATGAGGGCGATGGGCGGGGACGGCGAAGACATTGTAAGTATATTCGAGGACGGTCAGAGGCTGCCGGTTTGGAAGGTGAGGTTGGAATATAGTTGAGGTATCCACGTGTATCCACAGCCGGGGGAGGCTTTCACTTTTCTCTTTCCCTTTTCGGACGAGAGGCGCACAATGATTCGCTGGCCTGGCTGGGTTGGCTTAGGGGGATCTTGGATGTCGAGTCTAATCTCACCTTTCCCCACGAGTTTCTCTTGTTGCTTAATGAATCGCAAGTTCATCACGCGAGAACGGAGTCGAGAGGCACGAGTCCCACCATGAATCCGGCCGGGGTGCGGGTGGGGGCTCCGTTCACGGATCCATCGACCAAGGCCGACTTACATGGGGTGCCTGCCGCTCGCGAAGTCTAACTGTAAATGCTTACACACGCAAATGCCGTGCTGGGGCTCAGTTCTACACTGCACCTCTTCTACAGAGAGCGGATGGATAGACTGTTATGGCTTGGTGGATGAGACTGCGTATCAGAGCAGGCAGTCAGACAGACAGACAGACAGACCAGGAGGTGGATGCACATCACGCCGGGGGTCTAGGCTGGCCTGGCCTGGCCTGACTCTTGTCACTGTCGCATGTTGCCCTCGGCTACAGTTTATTTCTGTACGCAGCACATGGTCCATGACAAGAACAGGAGCTCTGGGTGGGACGGGGAGAGAGCTGTTCCAAGGTTGCGGGCTAGACAATGTCACTAAAACAATACGGGGTCTGCTATACACGTATCCGGCTCCGTCCCCCACCTGCCCACTTCCCGAAGGCCTGCCTATTTCGGAACTAGTTTCCACCTTGGGACGTGTACTATCGTGTTCCGCATGTTCTGCCCCAGACATGCCACTGCGATCGTCAATGACATTACGACTGTCTCCTCCGTCTCCTCCTCCACTGGTCTTCCGTATTATATTTCATCTAAACGTATTCGTATCCAGGGTCAATGGCCCCACCGTGTGGTCACAAATGCCCCCGCAGAGCTCCTGCGACGTACAGGCACTACTCCCTTTCTGGAGGACAGTCGAGGCCACCTCCCACAACCGTCGACGGGACCCCGGGCTAATAGCATGCTGGGAACATGTGCGACTATCCGCACCAGCGAACCAGAGGGTGACTGAGGTACCTAAGTAGCTTTCATGCCGCCGGGACGGCCCAAGGGCCCCACGTACGATTCCGGTGGGCGCCCCCGGGAACTCCCAAGTAACTCTGGCGGGATTTGATGTTGTTGCACGCCTGATGACCAACAAATGACCTATCTGCCTGGGTACAGTCCCACCGCTTCCAATATGTTTACCCGCTGCCTTGTACTTGGTACGGAAACATGCTCTCTGACCTTCCCTGCCTCGGTCTTGCTTCTTGCCCGGCCGCCGGTGCATCGCCTTGATATGGTCCCCACACCTTCGTGCCCACCCATCAACTCGTGTGTCTGACTTGTAACATCTCTCTCACACACTCAGGAGAGCTCGGAAAACCTCCGCGGATCTTGAAGCCTATTTCTCGTCCATTGCTAGCTGTCTTTTCCCTCCCAGAAAGAACAGTGGCTTTTCTTGTCGTCGCCGGCGCACTATTCGCTGTATATCTGCCACGAGAGCTCGCATCTGCCAAATTCAACTAGTCTATTATTCTCGGCCCTCGGAACTCTTGATTCCTTGAACAGAACTAAAAGCCACACTGCAACATGGAGAAGATCAAGAACTTGGCCAGCAGTCTCAACGGGACCGGCCACGGCGAGGGTGTCGTCAATGGCACCGGAGCCCAGCCTTCGTCGAGTCCCAACAAAGTCGGACCTACGAGTCCTCTCGTCGATGACCACCCCACGCCTCTGAAGGTCATCATTATCGGTGCTGGCATAGGAGGCTTGTCAGCCGCTGTTGGCCTGCGCAAAAACGGCCACCAAGTCGATGTAAGCCCCGGATCCAAGCTCGTGACCTCCTCCAAACAGATACCAGATACTGACTCTCTTCCCAGCTTTACGAACAGTCAAGATTCGCCAATGAGACGGGCGCCGCAGTGCACCTGGCACCAAATGCAAACGGCTTGCTGAGGAAATGGGGCATTTTTGCCGAGGACTTTGGCGCGACGCTGATGCAATACATGGAGGAGCGCAACGAGAAAGGTGACAAGCTCAAGGACATGGATCTGAGGGGGATGAACGCACAGTGGCAGCACCCATGGCATCTGAGCCACCGGATCAACCTGCACGAGAAACTCAAGAAGATTGCCACGGCCGAGGAGGGCGTCGGAACCCCCGCAAAACTGCACACCTCCAGCAAGATCGTGAGTGTGGATGCCGAGAAAGGGCAGGTGAGCCTTGCGGACGGGACGACCGTCACCGGTGATGTGATCCTGGGAGCAGACGGTATATACGTAAGTGATGCTGGCCCAGATTCCTTGTGCCTCGCCGCTGACCCCCCCCCCCTCAGTCGAAGTCGAGGTCTGTCATCAAGGAGACCAAGTTGTTTGGCTCTGGCAAGGCTGCTTTCCGCTTCTTGATCCCACGGCAAGCCGGCCTTGACGATCCAGTCACAAGGCCTATCGTGGAGAAGGGGAACAACCTGGTGATTTGGTATGGCGCAGACCGCAGAATCGTCATGTATCCATGCAACGACAACAAATTGCTCAACTTCAACTGCATACACCCTGAAAGTGAATCCCACGCGAATGCCAGTGACGGTGAGTACAAACCCACTAATAACATGTAGTCATGGATGCGACTGACAAAACACAGAATGGAACAAGGAGGCCGATTTCAGCCAATTCCTCAAAGTATTCGAGAACTTCGACCCGGCGCTCCTTGCCCTAACTAAGAAGGTAGACCCGACGAGCATAAAGGTCTGGCAATTGATGGATATGGAGAAGTTGCCCACATGGACACAGGGAAAGCTTGCGCTGCTTGGAGATGCTGCTCACCCCTTTACCCCTCGTAAGTGCAACACAGACATATTTTGGGGGAGAAAGTCGTCCTGACGTGAACAAAACTGTAGACCAGGGTCAAGGGGCTGGTCAGGCCATCGAGGACGCTGCCACCATCTCTGTCGTGCTGCCCAGAGGCACATCTCCCGAAGCAGTCTCCGACAGACTGAAGCTGTATGAGAAGATCAGATACGACCGCGCCCACCAAATCCAAGAATACTCTCGCCAAGCGGGCAAGGACTGGATAGATGGGAAGCCGCAGATCGACAGTAAGAAGAGAGCTCTCCCCTCTGATCGATAATGAATGCTGACAGGGTAATCCAGTGATGGCATATACCGCCTACAACTTCGGCCACGACGAGTTTGACAACTCCGAGAACATCTTCAAGCGGTGGAAGTGGAGCCTGAAGCCCAACATGTACTGGCGGATGCCGACTGCCTTCGGGCCGTTCCCAGGACCACGACAAGACGCGTACGGCCGCTCACTCCAGGAGGGTCTCCAGCGAACCTTCAGCACTGTCTCGGTCAAGTTCAAGACGTCGCGGACGTACCTGGAGACACTGTTCCCCAACTCGTCCTTCCGCTTCAAGAGCCCCGCGTCCGTGTGCCAGGCCTCCATCTCGATGACAGAGCTCGACAACATGGCGTGGCTGGGCGGCAACGGGTACCGGCACATCGGGCTGTACATCCACGGGGTCGAGTACGTCAAGAAGGACGGCAGCACCATCGCGGGGACGTACATGCCGGTGCTGTTCGAGTCGCTGACGGACCCAATCGTGTCGGGCCGCGAGGAGCTGGGGATGCCCAAGCTGTTCTGCGACGTCGACGTGCACCGGCGCGGCGGGTCGGTGCGCGTGGCCGCCAGCTGGCGGGGGGCGAAGTTCATCGACCTGGCCATCACGGACCTGCAGGAGGACGACCCGGCCTCGGAGGCGGGCACCATCGGCGGCGAGGCGGACCACGGCATCCTCGTGTACCGCTACATCCCCGCCGTGGGCAGGCCCGGCGTGGCGGACGCCGAGTACGCGGTCGTGGTGCCGCACGCCGAGGAGGAGGTCAAGGCGACGGTGACAAAGGTCCTGCGGGCACCCCTGCCTGGTCAAGGTAAGAAGGGCGGCGCCAAGATCGAGATTGATGGGCTGGACTCGGAGGCGCTGCCGACGCTTCACCACGTGGCGGGTGCGCTCGCCCAGGTTCCCATTTACGAGATCGTTGGCGCAAAGGTGGTGGAAGGGACTGGCGTGCCCGATGTGAGTGCTGCCAGGAGGATTGAGTGAGCTGGAGCGCGGTGCCCAAAGTCGGTGTAGTTGTTGGGATGAATACGACTTGTAATGGCTTTGTTTGCATGGAGTTTGTTTGTGCTCCAAATGGCATTTGTCTGATGGGAAAGAACATCAAGCCAATTTAGTGGCCTGTGTTGAGCATGAAGATACCAGTACCAGCTAAAAAATGGATTTTCAAGTGAATCATTTCTGTATAACAAATTGATTTTCCTTCTTCATACTTTTGAAGACATCCTGGTGAACAAGCTTGGTGTTACACCGCTTACTCATAGTAGATACAGATTTCACACAACATGCTAAATCTATCCTTCTCGGTGGAGGATGATATTGACGGCTTCACACCACGTTGATACAGGTCATGACCAACGGCACAACAGATCGCACCGAAGGCACATAAGAGCCAACAGTACCTGCAGACACTCTGCGAAGCGACACCTCGACCCTCCCTCAGTGGATCTAGCTTCCCAGAATAAAACGGGGCGCTCGATCCCGAGGAGGAGGAGGTTTGTGAGTCCCGGGGCCATCCCTGACCAAGTGTCGGCCCCGCGCTGCACCCAGACTTCCCCGCCTCCACCTTGCCGACGGTAGCTTCCCGCCCGCTGGTGACCGCCGGGCACTGACGAGCGAGAGTGATCGGGAAGTTGGGTGGAAAGAGGGGCTAGTCTGCCCTCTTGAACGAGAGAATGATGCCGAAATTGTCCAAGGGGAGGCGATCCCTCCCTCGGAAACCAGGGGCATTTCTATTTTCCAACCGAAGAAAAGGTTTAGGTTGCTCGTCCTCCGAAGCATCAGGACCGAGCTGGCCGAGAAGTCCGTCCTGACATACAACTCACCCAGATAATAAAGCTAGATCTCAGATTATTCGGTGCTTGCTAGAAATCATCTTTCACCACTTTGGAGACATCACTTTGTATTCGAAAAGAGATAGAGAGAGAGCACCTGTCTCGGGGACTTGATCGCGGAACCTCTGCCGGTAATTGTGACCAAGACCAAGAGCAACTTGACATCCTCGCTGGACTTTGCACCTACATTGCCATAGAGACTATACCAACTTCCTGCACTTTCTCAAGATGGCAGAATCGAGTAGCAAGACCTCCAACCTCCGGCAGCCCAACCGGTTTATCACCGACCACAACGAAAAGGGGCTCGCCGTCTTCAACACCTCGATCCCGGAGCCCATCCCGGCCCAGGTCATCAACAACGGCGACGCTTTCTACCTGGGCTACACGACCGCGAGCACGCCGGCCGACTTCACCAACAATGGCGACGTGGACGCCTACGCAAAGCACCTGGTAGATCCCCCGGGGATCGTGGTCCCCGGCGGCTCCGTGCTCAGGATCGTGGACCTCCGGCCGGGCGGCGAGAGCCCGATGCACCGGACGGTGAGCATCGACTACGGGGTGGTGCTGGAGGGCGAGATCGAGCTGGTGCTGGACTCGGACGAGGTGAGGGTCATGAAGCGCGGGGACGTGAGCATCCAGAGGGGCACCAACCACCTGTGGAGGAACAGGAGCAAGACCGAGTGGGCCAGGATGCTCTACGTCCTCCAGGAGGCGAAGCCCATCCTGATCGGGGGCAAGAAGCTGGGCGAGGACTATGGTAGCGGAATGGCTGGCGTCAAGCCGTCTGGGAACTGAAGCGGTGTCACTGGAGTCGACTGGGAGAGATAGAGCCAGTTGTTGGGAGGGAGGGAGAGGAGGCGAAAGGCGGGCGTTACCAGACAGCTAGCTGCACAACTTCAGGTTGGAATGGAAGAAGGTTGATTCAACAATTTCTTGTGTGATGTCGCGCGATCTCCCAAGACATATTTCTGCTGTGTTCGCCGGTGCATGGCCATGTCGACACAAGACTGAAACTCGGATGAAGTCGAAGCTCGCTGTGACGTTAGACTGATTGAAGGTGACCGAATAGACCAGAGGCTACTAGGTACCTAGGCACTCTGTGGCACTTGCGCTACCGTGCGGTATAGGCCTGTCGACTGGTGGGCAGGCGGGCAGCTCCACCTGGTCGCGGGAGCTAGAGATAAGCCCTGGGCAGGTCCGTCGATAAGAACGACGGTGCTTGGCATGGTCTCGTGAGGCAAAGTACAGGTCCACCACCACTTTGCGTCTGAGTGCCCGTGGGCCCCTCCCTGGCAGCACATCATGTCATACTGGCCTTTCTCGCGATAGAAATGATACACCGCAGCCTCGCCTCTCCGGAAGGCTTGTTCGTTTTTCCATGATTCCCCCCGGTCCTCAGGTGGCAACGTCAGGCGGGTGAGCCCCCTTCCCCAACCCCTTAGAAACACTTCGAGGTCATTTCTAATGATGGGTCGTATAGATCTTGACTCCGATGAACCACGCTTCAACCCAGAAGCCATACTTCGCCTATACGACGGCTTCGCCCCTGTGTCACATGCATAGCCCATGCTTGTGATGCCATTTCATCTAGCACAGCTGTCACCCGCCCGCGAGACCGTCCTCAACCGTGACTGCCCTCCCGAGGGTTCAAGAAGCACAAATGTCATCTCCCGACTATTCCTCCGACTCGTCCTCGGGGCCCTCGAGCGACCGCAGCAGTCCAGCTCGGGTATGCCCCCATCGTAATGCCCGGTTCCACGACCAGGAATGCTCCAGATACTTCGACTGTCCGAGCCACCTGTTGGAGAGGGCGACATCGGAGGCCGCAGCGTCCGACGACCAACACGATGAAGAAGATCAACAAGATGTGGATGAGGAGGGAGAGAGCTCTTCCAACGAAGTATCCCCAATAAGCGGGGACGAGCCTGGCGGTCAAGACATAGACGGTGCTCCTGCTGCGGCCGTTGACTTAGAGGCCGAACCCGAGGCCGACAACTCGGGGCACAATGTGATTGACCTCACTGCCTCATCACCAGAGAACAATCAGCCGAGCTCTCCAGACATTGTCTCGGGTGTGCCACAGATTTCAGGTGTTGAAAGAGGTGTGACTGAACCATTCGGGCAGGGGAGAAGCCAGCTAGAGCCCGAGGTGATTGATCTCACTGGGGACTCATCCGAGGAGCCAGCTCAGCCAGGGCCGTCGAACCCAAACCAGAATATTGAACGTGCCCTGCCTACACTCCCGCCGTCTGCATCCGGCTCGAGCATTTCGTCTCACCGATCCGCAGGCGCCGGGTCTGCGTCATTTCAAAGGCGACCAGCCACGCCACCGTCGCCTCCGCCTGCCTCCCGAAGGAGAACATCCTCAAACGCTTTTGCCGCCACTAGGGCTAGCCACCAGCAGCAGAGACTACCAGAGTCTAGAAGACCTTCGGACCTAGTGCTGCCACGGTGGCAGCCCGATGCCGAGGTTACCCTTTGCCCCATCTGCCACACCCAATTTAGCATCTTCATTAGGAAACACCATTGCAGGTAAGTCTTCTGCAATATCCTGGGGCTCATTTGCAACCATACTGACTGCTGCGTGACTAGAAAATGTGGGAGGGTGGTTTGCGCCTCTTGCTCGCCGCACCGCATTACTATTCCTTATCAATATATCGTCCACCCCCCTGGGACGCCACGCCCGGGGGCTCAGAGGCACTCATCTTCCTTCCTGAGCGGCGAAGGCGGGTACGCCGATTTTAGTAGCCTCGGCGGTGGTGAGAAGGTCAGGCTTTGCAACCCGTGTGTGCCTGACCCAAACACAAATCCGCCACAGTCTCAAGAGTCGCCGGGCTCTATAAGGGTCCATAGCAGGTCCCAGAGCGGTGCCTCGGGAACGACAGCACACGGGACAGGCCTAGTGCCACAAGGTCGTCCCACCTACTTCGCGACCCGAGCTGATGACCCATATGGGAGGAATAGAAGCGTCACCATGGTTTGTGCTATCACCAAGTATGCGGTAATTCTTGCTAACTCCTGGACTCTAGTTGCCAGACGGCTCTCGACAAGCTTCGGGCAGTCGACCTTACCAATATCAGTCCACTCAAAGTAGGATTCTGAGCGGGACTCCGCCCTCTCACTATCCCTATGCCGTGCCCTCATCAAGCTCTTCGTACCGGGCGTTGAGACACCGCTCGATGCTTGATGCTGGACAGTCTTCGTCCATGGCAGCGGCCAGCAGGAGGCCATTGCCGCCCGACCCGCCCCAAGTAGCGGAGGAGGACGAATGTCCAGTCTGCCACCGCGAGCTCCCATCACGCGAGTTGGCGAATTTCGAGGCTCTGAGAGAGGCACACATCAATATATGCATCTCGTCGCACAGCGCCTACGGGACCCCTAGTGGTGAGGGCTCCAGCATGGCACCCCGGAGGACAGGCATGTTCCCTTATGTCGCTACAGAGAAGGACTGTGTAGACAGTGCGGAGTGCACAATTTGCTTAGAAGAGTTCGAGGTTGGCGACCCCATGGCAAGACTGGAATGCTTCTGCCGGTTTCACAAGGACTGCATATCGCGATGGTTTGCCAAAAACCCGGGCAGGTGTCCGGTACACCAGCACGCTATTCCATGAGCAGATTTGGTCGAGGGAGCTGTTATCAACCGGGGTTGATACTTATGCGTGGAAGTTTAAAGTTGAGAAGTGTGGAGAGAGGGCGCAGTGCCCGTGCGGAAAGCTTTCTGGGGTTCGCGGAGCTGGTCAATTCTCTCTGCTTGCCCTGTCTAGACTCTGGGTCATTCGGAGCGCTGCATGGCGTTGGGGGCTGGCCTTTGAATTTTCTTTATGGGACATGTTGTTTTTCGAGAGGGTTCGCACTCTCTTTCCTCTGTACCTGATTTTTTATTTCCTCACTCAGTCTTCAGCTCAACACGAAGCATTCCATACACGGCATGGAATTAGATTTAGGGGAGTTGCGAAAGAACCAGCATCCTTGCTGCTGAAGGGGCTCGATGGCGGATCACGAGCCCTTCCGTCTTGCATTGACAGGCACCCGAGGGGGAGAGGTATAGAGGCTCCGTTGTCACGTCTAAGATTCATTACGTACAGGAACTGTTGTCACCTGCCCACATTTGTAACAGAGACTTGGAGGATTGGCTACCAACAGGCTTCCCCAGTGCATCGCGCCCCGCGGCTACCCACGGCTGTGGAGCAGCTGGCGCCCTGCGCATGGAGTACTTGTACACCCGCGAATCCACCCTTATCGTGCCGGGGCATCCTTATCAGACCGACTTACACCGGAAAGGCGTGGCTTGCCTTCATTCTTTAATTCCAAGGCAAAACACATCACAACATAACACATACACACCAATTCATCTTGGTTATATGCGAATTGGGATTTTGCATCAGCCTCTTCAGTACAACCTTGGTCACCTCGCCTAGCCCCCATAAATCGCGTCGAGTTATGAACAGAGGAACCACCCTCCGGAGGCTTCTGACTCCGAGATCGGTTCCTTTTCCGGGCTGTCACTTCCGTGCCCGTCATGTGTATACCGCACACCGTTTGATGCATGGCTCCTCCACGAGGCCTCACGAGGTCCTGGGCACCGCTGCAAAGCAGCCAGAGGCTGAGCCGCTTCCTGTCCAGAGACCAAACGACAGGGTGACCGTCAATGATATCAAGGAGCGAAGGGCCAAGGCTGGGAAGCTGGTGGCCGGCGTCGCGGCATACTGCGATAGTGACATGTTCAAGGCCCCCGTAAGTACTCTTATAACCATTCATAATATTGCGATTGGCACTAAAGAATAAATCCAGTCAGTCGGGAAGCCAAAGGCCAAAAATTGGGATCGTACGTGTTGACAATACCCATTCCTTGGAAACGTGTCTCCCATGTACTAACGTTTTACAGATCACCTAACAAAAGAATCACTTTCACGCCGGCCCTGCATGCTCAAGCAGGCGGCCAAATTCCTCAAGAAACCCGGGCTGATCTCGCTCGGCGGGGGCCTTCCCAGCCCTGAGCACTTCCCATTTGAGTCTCTGAGCATGAAAGTGCCAACCCCGCCGGGCTTCGACGAAGAAGCCACAAAGGCGTCAGGGGTGACTCTGACCATTGGCAAACACGACGTCAGAGATATCCCGGACTCAGAGTACGACCTCAGCATTGGGCTGAACTACGGCCAGGCAACGGGGTCCGCGCAGATGGTCCGCTGGGTGACGGAGCACACGGAGCTGGTCTTCAACCCGCCCTATGCGGACTGGCGCTCGTGCTTGACGGTGGGGAGTACGGGGGCCCTGGAGCAGTCACTGCGGATGTTCTGCGACAGGGACAGGGGCGACTCAATTATGATGGACGAGTTCGCCTTCTCCACCGCGCTGGAGACCGCTGAGCCGCTAGGCATTAAGGTCATCGGGGTAGCGATCGACGATGAGGGCATGATCCCTGAGTCGATGGACCAGATGCTATCGAACTGGGACCCCAAGGAGAGGGGTGGCGCCAGGAAGCCGCATGTCGTGTACACGGTCCCCTCAGGCGGTAATCCTACCGGCGCGACCATGGGGACGCAGAGGAGGAGGGACATCTATGCCGTCTGCCAGAAGCACGATGTCTACATCCTCGAGGACGAGCCGTACTACTACCTCCAGATGGAGCCGTACAACCGCGGGGGCAAGTCGGCCGCCGCCGCGGCCCCGGAGTCGGTCGAGGGCTTCCTCGACTCGTTGATCCCCTCCCTGCTCAGCATGGACACGGACGGGCGCGTCCTGCGCATGGACTCATTCTCCAAGGTCGTGATCCCCGGCTCGCGGTTGGGCTGGGTGACGGGCTCCGAGCAGATCATCGAGAGGTATATCCGGCACTCGGAGGTGGCCAGCCAGGGGCCCGCCGGCCTCTCGCAGGTCGTCCTTCACAAGCTTCTCGACGAGCACTGGGGCCACGAGGGGTACTTCCAGTGGCTGATGAATCTGCGGATCGCGTACACCAAGAGGAGGGATGCTCTCCTCAGGGCTTGCGACGAGCACCTTCCGGCCGAGGTGGTCAGCTTCAGCCCACCGGCCGCCGGCATGTTTGTGAGTTGATGCTATCAGGACTTCGTTTACCCGAAAACATTTGCTAATGATTGATTCCTCCCAAAGCAATGGTTCCGCGTCGACTACAAACTCCACCCGGACGCTGGGAAGCGCAGCGTACCTGAGCTAGAGGAGGAGATCTTCAACTCGTGCATCGATAAGGGCGTGCTGGTCGCGAGAGGCAGCTGGTTCACCGCGGAGCATGATAAGCCGCCCAAAGACCTGTTCTTCAGGGCGACCTTTGCGAGTGCCTCGCCCGAGAACATGAGGGAGGCCATCCGCAGGTTCGGCGAGGCTGTCAGGACGAGCTATCGGATTTGAAGACCAGCCATATCTGTCAGTGGCAGTCAATAAAACGAGACGTTCTGTCGATGGTAAGGTCTCAAATGCCATCGCCCTGAATGCTTCTTGGGAAGGCTGAACGGACAGCAGGATTAACTTGGCATAAGCAAGCCGGATAGCAGCTAGCCTGACAATGCCATAGCCTAAATTCAATCTGCCCATTTTCAATCAATGGGATTCTCAACCAGAGTAACAAGGCTCCGTGAGGATTGAAGGATCCTGGCATCCAGGTGTAGCACCCCAACAGCGCTGAATACTTGACCAACCAGGGCCAAGAAGGGGAGACGTGAACGCTGAGGAAGGTGAGTGTCAAACTCGTTAATATATTCCGCAACAGTGGATGCTCATTACATGGATGAGTATGTTACACCGCTTCAAGTCATAGTAAGTAAGACTTATTATTCGCCAGGCACCAACCCAAGATCCTGTCAATCATGTGCATAGCAGCGGATGATCCATCACCTCGCACGGCTTGCATCCCGACAGCCTGAGATTGGTACTCGGGCCAAGCCTTGTTCGGGTAAGCCTCCGCGGACCCAGGATTTACTCGTGGTGTCTCATTCGCTGTCTTTCCTGTTGGAGAAGATGTCGGGTCTACCCGAGCGCGTCCGCATCCACATCCAACGTTCTGGGTCAGGTTAATAAAGGTAGTAGTAGTATACTAATTGGCTGGCCTCGGGGATCGGGTGGTTCCAATGTCCGGCTGACCGCCACGAAACAAGCGGGCGTCGATACGCTGCGTCTCGGTTTTGCGCGTATTGCTCGTATTGGGTCGCCGTGCACACCTCCCTGCCCCCTGGTTGAGATCCACGGACCCTGTGATGGGCACAACAGTGTCCTTGGCAATGACGGCCTCACGCTCTTTCCCTCCCTCTTGCCACAGCTGCCACAGCTGCCACAAGACAAATTCCCCGACCGCCTTTGTGCAAGATCCCACGTGTAATAAGCCTGTTGATAAGCGCTTCCTTCCTCTTCTTGGGCTTATTGCCCATTTCAGATCGTGATCCTTGCAGCTCTTGTCCTTTTTCGGCTCCTTCAGTGGGGCCTGCAGGGCTGCGGCGAACCTCGTTGGTCTATATGCCAGTTGGCAAGCTACAACTCTGTCTTGCTTGATCAAATCGAATTCTGTCATCACTTCTCTGTCCATTAGTTTTCAAAAGCTATAGTTGTCAACTTGAGCCTTCTTTAACTTCCTCTCATGTGGCCAGCGCCTCGCACTGGGTCTGCTGGACTGACTTAGACGAAGCACACGCAACCCCTTGGACCAACAAAGATCATCCCCCAGAAGACTATTCCATAGGAGTATTATCCCACGGAAAAAGTCGCCCACAGGATTTCAAGTTGACACGACCACACTTTATCCGGTGCTCACGGAGCATCGAGCGGCAAGCGCTCTCGAGGCAGAAGAGATGGCCTCCAAAGATGACGTCGACGTGTCAGTCGACAACAAGACCGGGCAGCAGCAACCTTCCGAAGATGGAACACCTAAGCAGGCGGCCCAGAATGAGAGGCAAGCAGTATGGGGCGACTACTTTCGTGTCTTCACATACGCGAAGAAATGGGACTTCGTCCTGATGTTTGGTGCTGCGGTGGCTTCGTTAGCTGCTGGTGTTGTAAGTTCAACAGGTCCCACGGACACGAAGACTCTTTACTCTAAATCTGATTTCTCAACGGCAGACCACGCCTCTCATGAACGTGATATTCGGCCGCCTGGTTGGCAACTTCACCTCATTCGGCACGCCGGGATCAAGCACCACTCGGGTGAGTCTCTCAGCCTTGCAATCCGTCCCCCATATTTAGTGGGCCTAATGGTATCGTATCAAGGCCGACTTCGAGCGGACACTCAACTTCCAATGTCTCCTGATGTTCGTTCTCTTCATCGTGCGCTTCACCTGCAACTACGTATCCAAGTTCTGTTTCCGCCTAATCGGTATTCGGCTCTCTGCGGCCATCCGCCTCCACTACCTTTCCCGTCTGCTGTCTCAGACTGTCCACGTTCTCGACTCGATGCCACCCGGCGCTGCAGCGGGCACCATAACTAGCGAGGCCAATGTCCTGCAGATAGGAATATCGGAGAAGCTGGGCACATTCCTGGAATTTGCAGCTTGCATTGGTAGGTAAACCCAGGCGGCGGGCTCTCGTTCCCTTTGAGTGCGTTTGCGTTCCAGGACAGGCTCGACCTGCTTCCTGACCGCTCGGTTATTTAATCTAGACAACTACTAACCCAGCTTGTCTTCGCATAGTTGCTGCGATTGTGGTAGCCTTTACCTACTCATGGCAGGTTACGCTTGTGACGTCCAGCGTGGTCCTCTTTATCGGCTTGTGTGTTGGGATCCTCCTGCCATTCATAATCAAGGGGACCAGCCGCTCGACTGCAGCCGAGACAAAAGCCGGGGCCGTCGCGACTGAGGCATTCTCGGGTATAAGGATGGTCTATGCCTGCGGGGCCCAGAAGAAGATGGGAGACACATACAGCTCCTGGGTCGTGGAGGCCAAGAAGCATGGCATGTATACGTCACCCTTCGTGGGCCTCAACTTCGCGTTAGTGTTCTTTGGGCTCTATAGCGCCTTTGCTCTGTGTAAGTGTACACCCGTCTCACGCCCTCGCCACATTCCGAGGTCACTAACACAACGGCGGTAGGCTTTTGGTACGGGACTAGGGCTTTCACGCAAGGCATCGTAGACGGTATAGGCTCCATCGTGATCGTCTTGTTTTCCGTGTTCCTTATGGCAATTTCGCTCGAAAGAATGTCGGGCCCCTTAATTGCAGCAAGCAAGGCCACCGTAGCCGCCGCAAGCTTCTTCGCCGTCATCGATGCACCGCAGCCGGAGAAAGGCACCTTGAGGGAACCGGATGTGACCGCCGATGGGGACATTGTCTTCGAAGACGTTACGTTTGCCTATCCCGGTAGGCCGAACACCAAGGTCCTGGATAACCTGAACCTCACCGTCGAGGCCGGAAAAGTGACGGCGATTGTCGGGCCCTCGGGAAGCGGGAAAAGCACAGTCGTTGCTTTGGTGGAGCGTTGGTACACTCTACATTCACAGGCCGCTATCAGCAAGGCAATCGAGAAAAAGGTCGAGAAGAAAGAACCAAAAGCGTCGGACAAGAAGCCAGAGGACAAGAAACCCTTCTGGTCTCGGTCGAAAACAAAAAGCGACCAAGCTAAAGCTGGGGATCAGCAAGAAAAGGACGCCGTCACAAACACAGCTGTAACGCCTCTACCGGACGAGCAGGGTTCTGGCGAGCCGGTACCTCTAAGCGGAAGAGTCGTTACCGCAGGACACAATCTGGATGACATCGATGTCAAATGGTGGCGGTCGCAGATTGGTTTGGTCCAGCAGGAGCCCTTTCTCTTCAACGACACTATCTATGCCAACGTGATGCACGGGCTAGTCGGGACACAGTGGGAGAACGAGCCCTTGGAATCCAAGCAGGAACTCGTTCGAGACGCATGCAAAGAAGCTTTTGCAGACGAGTTCATCGACAGACTACCAGATGGCTATGAGACCCAAGTGGGCGACGCCGGGCTGAAGCTTTCTGGTGGGCAACGACAACGGCTTGCGATCGCACGCAGCATCGTGAAGAAGCCCAAGATCCTCGTCCTGGACGAGGCAACATCGGCAATCGATGTCCGCAGCGAGAAGATCATCCAGGCCGCCCTCGACAGGGTGTCCAAGGGCCGTACCACCATCACGATAGCCCACAGGCTCTCCACCATCGCGAAGGCCGACAAGATCGTCGTGCTACAGAAGGGAAAACTCATGGAACAGGGCACGCACGAGAGCCTGTTGAGTAACGAGGCGGGCGTCTACTCCGGGCTCGTCCGAGCACAGAGGCTGACCCTGGGCAGGGAGGAAGACGAAGAAGACAGTGACGCCCTGGAGGACAAAGAGGCAGAAGAGATCCAGGCCATCCTGAGCCGGGAGAAATCGGCCTCCAAGGCCATCGCCGGCGGAGGCGAGACAGAGCTCGAGACGGCGTGGGTGAATCGCGGCCTCGCGGGTAGCTTTGGCCGGCTCCTCTACGAACAGCGCAGCCGCTTCCCGTTCTATGTGCTTATACTCCTAGCAGCTTCTGGGATTGCTTCTGGAACACCTCTTCAGGCTTGGTGAGTACCTCCTGATGCCACTCTTCTCACAAAGACAGGCTGACTTTTGATTTCAAAGGCTTTTTGGCCAAGTGTTGCAGATCTTCACGTTCATCCTCTCGCCATCCCGGTTTCTTCGCGAGGCCGAGTTCTGGTCGCTAATGTGGTTTGTTGTGGCCATCGGGCTGGGCTTCTGCTATCTGGTGCTGGGCATTGTCGCCGTGAACCTGCAGCACTTTATCTGCGCTGCGTACCGCCAGCAGTACTTCTCGGCGATTATCCGGCAGAAGATGCTTTTCTTCGACGACGAGAACCACTCCGTGGGCACGCTTGCCTCGAGGGTCCAGGGCGACCCGAAACAGCTCGAGGAGTTGCTCGGCATGAACATGGGGATGGTGGTCAGCTCTGTGCTCCAGCTTTGCGGCTCTTTGACCATCGCGTTCGTCTTTGGATGGAAACTGGCTCTTGTGGCGACATGCGTGACGGTTCCGATTGGCCTGGCTTGCGCCTGGTACCGATTCAAGTATGAGATGGAATTTGAGAAGTTGTCGGCTGAAGTAAGTTGTTCTTCCCACTCATGTCCACCCATCGATCTCCTGCCGTGAACCTGCTTGAAGGCAGTCATGATATAGGGGCACAGTCATACTGTTCCGTTCGCTCAAGCATGACCAACACTCCTACGGACAAAATCTCACTTTCCTTACGCTGGCGATCCCTCTACCACTTGCCATATTCATGCTGTCCCGGGGAAAATACTGACGTCTATCAGGTCTTCTCGGAGTCAAGCAAATGGGCAGCTGAAGCCATCGGCGCCTTTCGATGTGTTTCTTCCCTAACGCTGGAGGATGTGATCATCGAGAGGTACAAGAAGCTTCTCGATGGCCACGTAATGTCGGCGTACCGAAAAGCTCGCTGGACGACGCTTATATTCGCCCTCTCCGACTCGCTCGCCCTCGCGTGCCAGGCCTTGATCTTCTGGTATGGAGGTCGACTGCTGGCCAGTGGCGAGTACCAGGTCCTCAACTTCTTCGTGTGTTTCATGGCTGTCACGCAAGGAGCTGAACAAGCCGGCGTGGGCTTTTCCTTCGGTCCCAATGCCGCCCAGGCGAACGCTGCGGCAAACCGCATACTGAGTATCAGGGAGAGCCGGGGTGAGCGCGCAAGCTTAAGAGATGAGACCGCGGGCGGTAATAAGGAGACAGAAATGATCCCGGACAGCGAGAATGGTATCAAGATCGAGCTGAAGGATGTCGGCTTCCGGTACCCAACCCGCCAGGTCCAAGTCTTCAAGCACCTCAATATCACGGTCGAGAAGGGCCAATTCGCGGCCCTTGTGGGCGCATCTGGGGCTGGAAAGTCGAGCACGGTGGCTCTTCTCGAACGGTTCTACGATGCCCAACAGGGGAGTATAATGTGCAACGGGAGGGACATCACATCAGTAGATGTTCACGAGTACAGGAAAATGTTCTCCCTCGTGGCCCAAGAGGCGTCGCTGTTCCAAGGTATCTCTCCCTTCCTTTGGCGTCTTTCGCTTTGATGGCTTCAATTCAAGGTACTGATATTGAATTTGTCCAGGCACCATTAGAGAAAACATTCTCCTCGGAATACCCGATTCTTCGACGGTGACTGACTCTCAACTTCACCAAGCGTGTCAAGACGCTGCAATTCACGACTTCATCATCTCGTTACCTGAGGGTTGTATGTATAAGCCTTCTGCTTTTACAATCTTCTTCTTGATTCGCGAGGTGCATATTCATCATAATTTGCTAATACTTCGCAGACAATACAGACGTTGGTTCCCGCGGCGTTGCGCTGTCCGGCGGGCAGAAACAACGCGTTAGCATCGCGGTAAGTAATTCGGTGGTAGAATTAAAGTTAGCAATTAGCTCCTAGGTACTGATGTCGTTAACAGAGAGCCATCATCCGTGACCCAAAGGTGCTGCTACTTGACGAAGCGACATCATCGTTGGACTCAGAGAGCGAGAGGCAGATATCAGCTGCGCTCCAGAAGGTAGCCAAAGGGCGAACAACGGTCGCAGTGGCACATCGACTGTCCACTATCCAGCACGCAGACGTGATCTACGTCCTCGGCGAAGGGAAGGTATTAGAGGTCGGCAACCATGTTGACTTGTTGAAGCAGAAGGGCGTGTACTATACGATGGTATGTGTTTACTGCCGTCCTTGAGACCCTAGGCTTTTGCTAACAGTACCCTGTGTTGTAGTGTCAAAGTCAAGCTCTCGACCGATAACGAATGTAAATATTAGAATTTGGGCCGGCCCAGGTGTGTCAAAATACGGAACACTTGTGAGTGGGTGGCGTAAAAAAAAGGCTCGGCTATCTCTGCTCCCAAGGGCAACTCCAATCTCATATACCCAGACTCTTCACACATGAAAGAAATATATGCATGCATTTTCTCCAGATTCATGAATATCAGATTGTCAGGTGAAGTGTCTCCTCATACTTCTGCCGACGACCAAAAGTGATACATGGCCCGTCAACCAAACCCAGCCGGCCACATCACCTTAGGCCCTCTTTGGTTTGCTGTCCCAACACTGACATTTCTTGTTGTGTCGGTACCCCGGGATCCCCACCAGGACCAGTGCAAACCACAGGCTGAGGAGACAAATCCCATTGAGGCTAGTTTATAATGGGATAGCAATACTCAAGTAGAAAAGGCTGTCTGGCGTAGCACAAGAGCTAGCTAGGTCCTGCATCGCTTCGGGTAAGCACAGTTAGGCAGACGAGGTGGCTGCGGTGGTGTGGCAGGGTCTCCCACGCCCCCGTGGCACTGCCTCTGCCATATCAGAGTGTACACATGCAGAATGTGCGCAAGTGTTACACTTGTTTTTTTCCTTGCAGAACTATACAGTTTAAGTTGGGATGGATAGGCTTCACTTTTGGTCACTTGATAGCCATTGTCTTAAGCCTCAGACAAGATAGGTACTGATATATCTGCTAAGATCAGAAAGCTTATGAGATTGCTTTCCAAGCCTCTTCAGCTCCACTACTTAAGCAAGTCGAATCTGGACGAGACTTTTTACTTCATCCAGACTGACTGGAGGCATTAGCTTGAGCATAGGGGCCTAGTTAAAGGAAATGTGTATTTCTTGGTCTAGAAGCCCCTCTTAATTACTGTAGTGGTCAAGTCCTCTATAACGACTCCTCTTGAAGACTGCCTCATGTCTTCACCCAAGAAGCAGCAACGCCCTCATCCCACCCCCAAAACCTCCAAAACCTCTCTAGCGTCTGGTCCGGATGGGCCATGGGGAAGTCATGGCCACCAGGTACAGGTCTTGCCCAGAAAACATTCTCATCGCCTCCTACCAGCGGCAGCACATCCTGGCGGTAGTCCTCATCATTGACGATCTCATCCCCAATCCCAAAAATAAAACATGTCGTCTTGGGCTCTCTGCCCGCGATCTTCCTCCACGCCTCGTGCTGGTTGATCATCGGTGCATACCTCAGCGTGCTCATGAAAGCCGGGACGAAGCCTGCGTGGTTCCTAACCTGCCAGTTGACGTGTTTCAGCACCTGGCGCTGCAGCGGTCCCGGCGCCTCGGAGACGGCAGAATCGGCAATCTCGCTCGTCACGGTCGTCTCGACAACCTGATCGCCCGGTAGATGCGACTTGGGGGTCGATGCACCGCTTGGGCTGCCCTTTGACTTCCTCTTTGCGCTCTCGGCGATGGGTTTCTTAAGCCTCCACCTCGTCATGATCTCCACGAGACCCTCAGGCACCCAACCGCTCCGGAATATGAACTTCGCGACGGCGCCGAAGTTCTCCTCGCGGATCATCCCAGCCGGCGCCAGGAGGATGAGGGTCTTGATCATGCGAGGGAAGGCCGCTGCCAGGTGGATGGCGATGCCTCCTCCCAGGGAATAGCCCACGAGATGGAAGCCCTCGTCCTCGCCTTGGCCCGTCCACGCGAGCTCGCTCGACGCGAGAACGCACAGGGCCTGGCTGACGTATAGCCGCTCGTCGTGGGGCAAGTCGCCTACGCCGTCTGAGAATCCACGGCCGAACAGGTCGAACAGCAGGACTCTGCACCCGCGCTCAACTAGACCGTGAGCGATGTGCGTAAGTGTCACTGAGGGGTCAGACGTCAGCTGTCAAAAATGACCTTTGAGGCAGACTTGTGATGAAATCGGAGTGGGTCGGGCACAGTCCTTTTGACAGCCTGTCGACCGTCTCACGGATTACAGACGGGACAAAGCCCGCTGCTCTCAGTAAGATAGCTCACAGATATGACAGAGGCCTGACCCGGGAGTGAAAACGGGGATGCCGGAAGCTACTTACTACACGAAGTTGAAATTCCATGGACAAGGAGGACCTTCCTCCCAGACGCGGGACCAAACTCATCTAACAATGTCAGTATTTCATCATAATTCCTGAAGGGACCGGGAATGAAAAGAATCTCAGGAGGGAGAGGAGCGTTGTACGTACAACACCTGACAGAACCATACGGGGTCGGCACGTCGCGCGCCCCGGGGAAGTAGTCCGGCGGGTAGAGCAGCTGTGATTGCTCCTCGGTCGACAGGCGGGATATGTGAGAGCTGAGCGGGCTCGGGAGCACGGCGGGCCGCCGGGGATGGATGATGCGGTTCAGGACGGCGTACAGGGACGCTGTTGTGACGGCCGCTGTGACAACCAGCACGCTCGTATTGGGGGGCGAGACGGCCGCTTGGACGGCCCTTTGTGTGAAGTCCATTATGGGGGCTTGGGTATGGTGGTGCGTCTCATGTGTTGTGTGCAGTCCGTATTGGGTAGTTATGCACAGAAACGGTCACAGGCGGATAGGCTGGTGGTTCGCCCTTGCCTCGGGCTGAGCTTGGCCAACTCTGTTTACACTTAGAACGAACAAGATGGCATCCAGCGGGAGAGTAGGGCTTTGCACCAAAATTCAGAATTTGGTCGAGTTTATTTCATGCGGGCATCACGACGTGTCAGACAGCAAGTCCACGTAAGATTGGGAACGGCAGTGATGGTGGCGGTGCCTGTGTTGGGATCTGAGTTCGCAGCAGCTGAGGTCAGGGGGACACGTGGGCTCCAATAGCGCACTCCTCTAGGCCATGTGGCCGCGTCTTGTCACCTGGGCCCCTGGATCCCACCACCTGAGCAACACACCTTCCCACTGCAAGTACCCACCGTGCAGGTGCCCGATAGAATCATCCAAGCCAACCTCACTTGGGTCGCAACTCGAGAACGGCCAGACATGATAGAGCGTGTTGTCATTAGCATATTACTGCGACACGATACCAAAATCTATATACAGGAAGGTGTAATCTCCACGAGCGCGTCGTTCATCCTGCAAGGATCTCATCGTTGAGTCCTTTGTGCCAGTGCCCTGAAGAGGCTGAGAGCAAGGCGAGCGAGGACATCGACCAAAACCTCCAGCATCCCAAATGCGATGCCCTCTACTGATTGCTCTTCTTGCCCCGAAGGCTCCTCATCCTAGGCGGCTGGGTATTCACAGCCTGTCGCGTTCGGGTACTGAAGGCACCACTCCATCTGGATCGGGCTCGCCCTGATGCCCCGGCTCACCAAACGCTGCCTCTGCGCGTTCAGCCTGGGAGCCGCTGTGACCTGGGACCGGTTCTGGCCGCCCGCGTCGGTTCGTCCCGACCAGAGAACCTCCGCGGCGGCGCCGGCCCTGGGCCATACGAGGCTGTCGAGGTTGTTGCTGTCGATGGTCTCGGACCAGACGGCGACCTCACCGCCCAGGACGAGCTCCGCCTCCGTGCCGTTGAGACCCTCGGCTGGGTCGTGCGAGTAGACAAGCTCCCAGCTCTTCGTCGGGCCGCACCAGTCGTTAAATGGCGTAAACTGGGACCATATCTCATTGCCGAAAGTGAGCCACTGGCCGCGACCGCAGTCGAGGTACTGCGCGCTCCATGTTAGTGTCTTGATTTCGTTCGCTGTTAGTGGTGGACGTGGGGACCCACCCAGAAGTTGTAGTTGCTGTCGATAACCTTGTGGCCTTTGGAAGCGATCTCAGCAACAGCGCTACCGCCCAGCCACGACTGCACTACCACGTCCGAGCCGAGGGTGACATTCCACTCAGTCACAAGCTCCTCCCAGACCGTGGGAGTCAGGCCCGCGTTGCGCACGCGGGTGTGCTGGTTGTCGACAAAGGTCTGCAGCAGCGGCTGGAGAACCGCGCTGTCGTTGGTGTTCAGGCCTGGGTCGAATCTCGAGTCATTCGCATTCAGCTCATCTCCGCCCGTGCCCCAGTACCTGGAGTAAGGGGCCACACGCGGAAGGATATCGTCGAACAGGTTGCCGAGGAACGTCTCCACGTTGGAGTCGTTCAGTCGGAAAGCGCCACAGGGAGGCTGCGCGCAGTAGAAAAAGTAGGGCCGCGCATCGTAGGCCACGACGAGGTCCGGGAAAGCCTCGCCCACAACACCAATGTGACCAGGCATGTCGATCTCAAGATAAACCTCCACCCCGCGGGCAAGACCATACTCCTGGATAGACTTGATGTCATCAGGGGAGTATACTGAGGACTGGCTGTAAGCACCCTTTTCGGACAGCTCGGGAATGCTTGGGATCTCGAGGGGCCAGGCCTGTGAGTCAGTAACGTGCAGGTGCAGCTTGTTCAGCTTGTTGTACGACAGGCCGTCAATGGTGCGCTTGATGTCGTCCACAGGGAAGAAGTGCCTGGCCGTGTCCAGCATAAGTCCACGGTGCCCGTAGACAGGGGAGTCCTCAATCTCGATTGGTGCGTTGACCAGATACCAAGAATCTCCGGCGGAGTGCTCGTAAAAGAGCTGGGAGAAGGTCTCCAGGCCGTGCAGGATGCCAAAGGTTGACTTGGAGGAGAGCTTTGCAGCGCCATCCTCACCGATGCTCAAGCTGTACGCCTCGTCGACGTCTGTTACTGTGGGATCAAAAGTGGTGTTACCGCCGGTCAGAGTGATTTCCAGACTAGAAACGGCGGCGGCGGAGGCGTTGGCCGCCGGCTCATAGCTCGAGAGCGAGTTCCGTGGAACAAGCATCCATGGCACAAAGTTTTGGTTAAAAATGTTGTCCAAGGCCCTGCTGACGCCAGCCGCTGTGATGTCGGAGGTGGTCAGGTCGGCCGGCTCAAAGATGTCTTGTTGGGTCAGCTGTGTTTGGAAAGCATTCTTAGTATACAAATCATGTTCGAGGGACAAGGAGCTCTCGCGAGTAGACCACCGTACAGATGCGCCGTTATAAGTGACTTTGATGTCCTGGTTGATGAACAGGGGCGTGGTGCCAGAGGTAAAGGTGGGCTGAGGCACAGGCCACAACCCTCCCAAGCCCTGGGCTGTGACAAGGTCAACAGCCACCAGCAAAGGCAGGAGCAGTCGTGAAGCCATCTTGAAGATGAGCCTGCAGTGGATCACCCTGCGAGACTGCGAGACGAAGGAGGTATGTGTGGGTGTGGCGCGACAGAGATCGAATGAGCCGAATGAGCGGGGCTTATACGTTGTGGTGAGGAAGCTCTCGACCAGGTCAACACACCGGTGGTTGGAAGGCAACCAGTGATGTAGTTGGTTGTCAGAGTGGTGAATGGGTGGAGTGAATGACTGGGCAAAGAAAAGCAAAAGCCTCAGTGAAGAGGGAGGTAGGTGATGAGCGCGTGACGAGGCGAGGGAGTGAATCGTCGTTATTTATTTATTAGACTTTTAGTTTGTAATTGGCAAGCCCACGCAAATGCAAGGCTTGGGGGCGTCGTACAAGATCCTGGAAAAGGCGGGAGCGTCAAGTGCAGTAGTGCCGATCAACGTTGGTTCGTCAAGGGAGTCCTGGGCCTATCGAGAGGGGGCCTTGCTGGCAGGTGGGTCTTTCCAAAGATAGGCACCCTTGAGGCTCAGGCAGCCAGGCAGTCAAGTCTGCTGAGAGTTGATGGCTCAGAACAGGGGAGCAAACCAACGCGGTAGGGTATGATGGTGGTGGCGGGGCGTCTTCTGGGCACGCGTGTGCGAGACACGTCCTGGGGATCGTGAGGTCCAGACGTCGTGAGGGACAAGCGCAATGTTACGTTGCGTTTAGGCATGCAGAGATGGTAGACTATAGAAGTGCCGGCCAAGACTGTGGCTTCCCGGCGGCGAGCAAGGTGTGGGTGGGTGTGGACGAGAGCAAGCCTCAGGCTAATAGACCAAGGGTTTAAGAAGGCCAGCTGAGGGGTGTATGATGCCTGTATGCCTGTACATCTGTGTTTATGTCTGCGTCTGCAAGCCACTGACCGGCAGGTGTGTCGGAGGACGGGCACGGGGCATGAAAGGAAGCATGCCGCTCGGATTCAATGAATAATCGGGATGCTGGTAGGATTGAAAAAGGAGTCAAAGAACCAGAAACCCTCCTCCCGACCCAGCCAGTCATTCTGCCCGCGTTCGGACCAGAATGCGGACTGCGACCCACCAGCGATGATCTCAACCTTAATTTTTGGGAAAGGATGATGGCATGGGCATGGGGGCTGGGTTGCGTGGGACGGACCAGGCGGATGGGAAATGGATGGGACGGATGGGATGGGATGGGCTGGGATGAGCTGGGAGTGGCACAGGGCGGGGATTTTGCCGAGCGTCATGCGCGAACCCTCAGCTGCTCTGCTCGGCCAGTCCTGCTCGATTTTGATAATACGAGCCTGCCAACTGTCTCCAGGGGAGTTGAAACAAATGTTCAGCTGAAAGCACAAAGAGCAACTGCGGCGGCCAACGACCTCTCATCATTCACGGTCAGGTCAAGCCTCAGACAGGACTGAGGTACCCAGCCTTCAAGGTCATACCACCCAGGGACCAACCGCTAGACCGCTAGGCCGTTTATAGTGTGTATAACGGTGTAACGTCTGACGGACTCGCAGACGAGCAACCCAAACTTTCGGCTGTCGCAACTGCATACTCCCTAGAGGTACCTAGGTAGTAAGTGATACCATGAAGGGAAGGCTTTGGATAAACTCACTTGCACTTTCTATTTTTTTTTTTTTGGGAAGAGGGGCAGGGGGCAGGGGGAGTGTAAGAAGTCAGTGTAGCAGACCAGACCTGAGGTAAGGTTGGTGCCTCCACCTGCGCATCTTTTCAGCCCCTCCTGCCTGGTTGTCTTCAACTTCGCATCTTGAATCTTCCCACAAAACAAAGGCACTCCATTCCGGACGACATGAATCTAGCCGCCAACGCCCTCGACTGCGGCCGTCTGAACGATTTCGCAAGGGCTTTGGAAAATGTCATCTCGTCGGAACCCGCGCAATTCACATTCGCGCAGATCCTCGACGGCATGCCCAAGATAGAAGTAGCCAAGATACTCTTGATGGCTTTTTCACACAGCAAACAGGACATCCCGGTTTTTCGCACGAGACACTCTGTCCTGGTGTGCCAGAAAGGATCTGCCAATGTCTTCGGGAACTCGAGCCCACTTCTATGGTGGTGGAGGAATCAGTGAGCTTTGGACATTATTGGAAACATCGACATGCAGATCCCTATTAACCCCCCCCCAAAGATCCTTCAGTCGTTGCAAGGCAGTCAGCCGGGCACGCCTGAATTCTGCCTCAAGCTTGTTGAGACCGTAGCCGTCACTTGCCATGACATTGCTGTGAGGCTTTACAGGCTAGAAGAACGAGACGAGGATTCGAGGCGCTGGGGGTAAGACGGCGAAGGGGTTTGTGCTCTACGTACAGTACTCACGCATATGTCGTTCAAATACCACGAGGGCTACCCCAATGTACGAGCTGATGTGGTCCGTTACTCGGCCGAGGGCCGTATATTCGGTGGTGTCATCGTGTTTGCACAAGGATCTCCTGTGTTGAACGTCAGCGGGCACTTGAGCCCCAGGACCTGGACAAGTCTCACGACCTGCCCCCTGCGCGAGGTAAAGCGCATCAGTGTGAGGGAGATATCTTCCTTCGCCGCTTGCGGTCTGAGGATACACAATACGTCTACCGACTCAATGATTCTCAGCCGGGAGCCGACCTCCCCGGCTGCTGAGCCACCATTCCCTTTCCAGAGCAGCCGTGATAACCTAACGTGCAATCGCTACGATACTACGGTCCTAATGACAGTGACAGGGTATACTACATACATCGTGATGGCTGGGAGCGGAAAGGATGATTGGGTCGTCTTGATTGATGGATTGTGCGCACAGTGAATAACACTTGGTTTGTAAATTCTACCAGGAGAATACTCAATAGCAATAACTGCAACATAGTGTGCTTATACCTCACTTATTCGCAAGGAAAGAGCATATGTATAGGTTTTGTTTTGTTTGATGGTCATATATCTAGGTGTGAAAGGCCATTACAGTGACCAGGGCAATTAATTTGTCTACTATCAAACAAACAAGCCAGTTCATACATTCCACCCGTGAGTTCTGGAAATTCACACCTTGCATGAGTGAATAATTTTACATATCGTGGGGCTATCAGAGATGTCCCAAGGTGGGCATCCTGACTCTGGTGTTATTAGTGGTCTTGAATGTTGGTTCTTGGACTTTGGTATTCAATTTCCAGCCTCGGATTCAATCTGTTCTGAGAGCTATCACATCCCTCCCTACCTTGTCTCCCTTCATCCTGGAAGCAAGTTATTGCAGTAGAAAGGCTGTAGAAAACAACAACCTTTGATGTGTTCAAATTGCTTAAGCTTATACTATGACATTTATGACACTGCAGTAAATTGGTATCTCATCTTAAGGAGATGCCAGCTGATGTGGTGCAAATGCACTCTCGTTCACACATGGTCAGACACCTTTGTTCAGACTTTTGGCACACCGGGCAGTACCACGTAACAGAGTAATGGCTTTGAGGACGTCCTAGAGACGTGAGAAATCTCACAGTGTTATTTCCACCAAAGAGACAATCCTGTCACCGAATGGGAAGCATATTGGTCTATTTACTAACTCGTCTATGTGCATCAAGTACAGGCTACGTAAACTTAGGAAATACAATTCTAGTCTAGTCCAGCAGGTTCAGGTCTTTTTTCGCCGTGGGAAGGCAGGGTCTAGAGTCCATACAGGCCCATTAGTAATCATCCGCGCCAAGGCTCGAGCACCGACCACACCGATCCGGAGCTGCCAGTCAGCGCCACATCCCAGGAGGTAAGGCTGGCCGTGGCCGGCATTTCGTCAGTCAGTCAGACTTAGCGCACTGGCTGGCTGGCTGACACTGCCTTGTATGCAAACTTCACTTGTCGAATGCAAAACACCTGTGCATCACAACCTCCACATCAACTCCCCTGCTGCCAACCCAGCAACCCACGCGACTCACCAACCTTTCTTTCTGTTCAAGGATTGGACTTGGTGATTTGGATTTGGCACCGGCTTTCAAAGGACTTTGAGAGAGAGCAGGCCAACAGCTTAACAAACTACCACTAGCACATCCTCCCTCTCACTTGTCCCCTCGCCAGTCCATTGTTGTCAAGGTCCTGCCGCAAGCCCCCTTGCCATCGCCTACGAGCGCCTTCTTCCACCGTCGGGCCCGCCTTTGTCGCGGCTGGTTTCCAATCGTTTCCTGGCCATCGCCACACACCTTACTTCCCGCCTCCGCCATCTCTCGCCCTGCCTCGCCTCGCCCTCACCTCGATCACCTCCTCGAGACCACCGACAATGCCTGTCTCAGTCCAGCTGAACACCCCTCTGGCGGATGCCCTCAACTCTGCCATCCAGCCGAAGCTGGAGCAGTACGGCTGGGCCACCGGGGGCGCCGACGATGCCGCCCTGACTGAATACATCATCCTCATGCTTGTGAACGGAAAGACACAAGAAGAGGTCACACGAGAGCTATCAACAGACCTCCTCGGCCTTGACCCCAACGACCCTGGCCTTCTTGAGTTCTCAAACTGGCTCTTCGCCACTATCGACGCGCTCTCTGCACAGTTCAGCTCCAGCGATGCGCAAGCCGAGGCTACGACGGGAGACGACCCAGCGGCGTCGAGCGCCCCTGATGAAGACCAAGACATGGACATGAGCACAAACGACGGTATCACAGAATTCAACGCGTATGTCATTACCACTTTCCCTGGGAGACAGCTGGCACCATACTGACTTCTACTAGACCTACAGGTCCAAAGGCTATGCGTAACGGCGCCGACAGAGGTCGCGGAAAGCGGCTCGTAGGACAACTGAACCGTGCAATGGACAGGACGCATGAGAACGTCCTCCACCGCGTGCGCGGCGCCACCGGGAACGAGAGGATCAACTCACATACTCGCACACCCCCGACCGGCCCCCGCATGGGTACTGGAAGGCAGCCTCGAGGGCCGAATCAACGCGCAGCCAACATTGCCCACGGCCTCGCAAACATGGGCAACATGCCTCCCGGCCCACCCGGCATGAACGGCGGAGCCATGGGCCCCATGAATGGCTGGGGGATGATGCAAGGCCAGCCCCCACAGTCGGATCTGTTGCAAATGATGGAAGTACAGCAGCAGATGCTGAACCAGATGCAGCAGCAGTTGATGATGCAGCATGGTGGCGCGGCGAACGGTCAAGGGCGTGGAAAATCATTGTTCGAGCGCGCACAACACCCCAACCAACGAGGCAACTTCCGAGGCCGCGGTGGCCACCACCAGAATGGTCGCAACAACGCACACCAGTCAGAGACGCCCAAGGCTGAGTCGGCTGAGCAAGGTGAGGGCGATCAGGACATGTCCGGTGTCAAGCGTGAGGCAGCGAACCCAGAGGACACGGTCTGCCGCTTTAATCTGAGTTGCAACAACAAGGACTGCAAGTTTGCCCATCAATCACCGGCCGCGCCCCCGGGAGCAACCATCGATGTTCAGGATGTTTGCAGTTTTGGTGCAGCTTGCAAGAACTTCAAATGTGTTGGCCGGCATCCGTCGCCTGCCACCAGGATGGCCCACCAGAGCGAGCAAGACTGCAAGTTCTGGCCCAACTGCCAGAACGCTCGCTGCCCCTTCAAGCATCCATCCAAGCCCCCCTGCCGCAACGGCGCCGACTGCAAGACCCCTGGCTGCGAATTCTACCACAACACAGTGATGTGCAAGTTCCGGCCCTGCACGAACCGATACTGCCAATTCAAGCACGAGGAGGGTCAGCGGGGATCGTTCCCCGACAAGGTTTGGACAGCTGAGGGCACGAAGGAGCATGTGAGTGAGCGCCAATTTGCGGACGCAAAAGCAGCGGAGGAGCAGGTGATACCGGGCTCAGGAGATGACGCTATGGGTGGTACTGAGGCGACCGTGACGAGCTAGAAGCGATACGTCTTCGAGGTGCACTCGGACGCCGAGTCGGATGGGTCTGGCATGATTGAGTGAAGCCGCGAGAGGCAGCAGGCTTAGGATATGTGTACCCTGTATTATACAAACCCATTTCTCATTTCAACAGGGTGTTATCAGGTCGAGGCAGATGTTCGGCCATACTTGAGGGCCGACTGGAAGGCGTTGGGAGGCTCAGTCAAGAGAGAAGAAAATAAGCACTTGTGGAATTCTAGGGAGAAAGAACACGTCCACGCTGGCCCCGGCAGTCCAAGACGGAATCGAGTTTAGGGGATAGCGCCATAGACAAAGCATCGATGTTGAGGCTCTGCGCCTCCCCCACCATGCACGGTTCTTGTGTGCGTAGTCGACCGAGGTGATGCTGTCCCCGTATCGAGAGATCAGCTCTTCTCTAGCTCGACTCACAGGTGGTCACAGCATGCTATTATTGTCCACATAATTCTGAACTCCACACCAACAACAGGTTCTCGAATCATACAGAAGCTATTTTGGGCAGACTCATTCGCTTTGTGTTGGCCTTAATTACACCATGGAAAAAACCAACAGGCAGCCCGAAGCCGACGGACGTTCCTTCGAGGAGCCACAGTCTGCCACAGGAATAGGTGTTCCCACATGTCTAATTTCGCATGGCAATGTCTGCAGAGTGGATGGCAGAGAAAAGGGAAACAAGCGCACAGTGTGTAATGGTGGCAGATATTGTACATGCAGACTTCCAAGTATCTGAGGGAGACACGGAAGTAAAGAGAGACAATAGGTATGGAGCAAGACTCTGTAGGTGGTATGTGTGCGATCAACCAGCCCAGGTTGGCTTTAAAGGGAGGGTGCGGTCTACATGAGTCCCGTACCTGGATTTGCCCAAGGAAGCAGCGGCTGTGGATGGGGAGGAGGAAGGGGAGCCGACCCACCCACCCGAATTGGCAAGCAGGAGAGGAGCTTTCCCCGCAGGAGGCAGGTCAGGCCGTATTGACACGCTGTCTCCCGCGTGCATTTAGGCCGACGGGACTTTTGATGGTCGCAAAGTTCCCCAAGTCATCGGCGTCGGGCCCTGTGCCACTTTTTGCCAGCCACTGCCAATGCTTTCTCCCACCCCCCCAAAGCTCCGCCTTGCGACGCGTTTCCGAGAAATTTGATCGTGGCAATTCCCAACGGCGGCAGGGCAATCCAGCTCAGCTTGCGACCGCATCTCTTCCATCACCAATTGACCGCCGCGCATCGCGCACACCAGCCCGTCATCGTTCGAAGCTGTCGCCGACCAATTCGCCGCCCGTCTCGCACCCTCCCTCGCCAGCTGCAGACGAGAGAGAGAGAGACTCTGCCCTTCTGGCCCCGTCTCCCCCTCCTCAATCCCCTCCCAGCCACCCCCATCAGTGCCGTCGCCGCGCCCGCGCCCGCGTCAGCTTGTCGCATCCTGTCGCATCCCCTAACCCCCCTCCCTCCTCAACATGGCTGCCCCGCGCAAGCGAACTCGTGAGGTCGACGAGGCCAGCAGGGCCGAGTGCCCCTTCACGATCCGCCTTATCGACCCCCAGGGCAGGGATCCGAAGAAGAAGCGCCGCAGAAGGAACGACGATGACTCCGACGACAGCCGGGACTCTAAGATACCCGTCCAGATGTCTCCCTTCGCTCCCTCGGGCAAGTTCAAGAGCTTCGAGACCATGGACATCCACTACGCGGTCGACCCCTCCAAGAGGTGGTCCGAGATGACACGCTACAACAGCTTCGTTCGTATGTGTCCCCCTGGTGCCTTCTGCCTCCAAAATCTCGAGGGAGGAACCCACGATGTCTTACTAATCTGCCTGCCTCAGTCAACGGGTCGAAATACTTCAGCGACAACTATATATTTGTCGCTAACGAGGACACCATCGAGCGTCAGAAATCCTTCGCCAACAAAGAGCAACTCGGCCCACGGACTAAGAGTAATGATGACTGGGTTGCTCGGATTCTGGAGATTCGCGCGAGCGATGAGCACCACGTCTACGCTCGCGTGTACTGGATGTACTGGCCGGACGAACTGCCGCAGGGCACTGTTGATGGAAAGAAGAACGTCGAGGGACGTCAGCCCTACCATGGACAGAATGAACTGATCGCGTCCAACCACAGTAAGTCCCAGAACCCGTGCGGAAGAAGTCAAGATCTGGAGCTGACTCTGCTGCAGTGGACATCATCAACGTTGTCTCCGTCACCCAGCAAGCGACGGTTAACCAAGTGACCGACGAAAACGACGACCAGATTCAGAGCGCACTTTACTGGAGGCAAGCCTTCGACGTCCGGACCCAGGAGCTCTCGGTAAGCATTTCGCGCAGCTAGTGACTGGGGATGGGACTGGTGCTGACACTCATCCTAGGCCATAGAGAAAGTCTGCAAGTGCGACCAACCCGGCAACCCTGACAAGGTATTGGTCGGTTGCCCCAACGAGACATGCAAGAAGTGGCTCCATGAGGAGTGCCTCAAGCATGACATCCTGCTCAAGACGTACGAAGCCCTCGGGACCGACAAACCACACAAAGCGTCCGGTGTCAAAGAGGAGAAGGTGGAAGAAGAGGAAGCAAAGCGCCCTCTCAGCCCTGTCGAGCCCAGCACCGGTGCTGTAGCCGCCGAGCTCCCAATCCAGGTCAAGACAGATGGGGAGGGAGAGACAGTCAAGGCCGCCAACGACTCCGTGGAATTCAAGGAGGAGTCTACCGTTGCGGCCAAGGAAGGCTCGGCGCAACCGCAGAATGGCCGAGTGTCGACACAAACCCCGACCGCAGAGCCACCAGCGCGCAAGGTCGGCCGAGGACGGAAGAAGGCGGACGCGGGCTCCGCAAAACCGTATGAGGGTCTCTTTGAGGCGACCTTCAAGGTGGACCAGGACATGTTCGAGATCACAGACCTGAGGGAGGGCGTCGAGGGCGAGAAGACCTGGATGGAGGAGGTGAAGTGCCTTGTTTGCGGCACACGCATTTGCTAGAGGCACAAAAGGCCTCGGTGGCGGCCCATCAACAGGTGACTTGTGGGGTTATTTTCATTGGGTTATTTTTGTTGTGGGGTTGCATTACCTCTCATGATACGAAACCCTTTCTTTAGTCTGCTTCAGCGCCGAGGGCGAGTATGACGTATACCTTGCTTGATAGGAGGAGGAGTACGGATAATGGTCATTTGCTGTCTATTTTATCTTGGGCGTTTCTTGGGAGGGGAGCAGGCAAAAGGCTCTCATTAGAGTTACGTTTGTACATTCGAGAAGGGAACGTCGTCGCTTACCCACAAAATGAATATCCTGTCCTTAATCAATTTCCAGATTCCTGCACACCTCCACTTCGAAGGGGAGCCCTTCGGGGTTTTTTCATTGCTGGTGAGATACGATACTTGGACTGTCTACAATTCTTTAAAGGGCAATCGTCCCCGTAGGACTAGAAGTAACTCGAGGAGAACTCGACTTGATACCACAGATTTGCCGTAGGAGCAGCCAGGAGAGGCGACGAGGTGCCGAGAAGATCCCGAGCAATGGATGGAAATGTGAGAAAACGACACATGCCACATTCAACTCTGAAAGCGAACGCTACGAACTAGAACCAAAACATCCATCCAAATCACGCCCCGTACGCCCTCGCTATGCTAGAAAATTGTCACCAAAACAAAGACCACCAGTGCCACGTCTCAGCTCCCACGATGTTCAACATCGGGATCATGGCCCAGCATTGCCTGGCCCTCACCGTTCCCGGACTCCCCTCTCCCGTCGTCGGCGTCACCCTGCCCAGCCTTGTAGCCCTCGATGACGGCGGCCAGCCTCTCGGCCTCGAGCTTCCCGCGCTCGGCGTTGACGAAGTAGATGAGCGGGGCGGGGAGGCCGACGAGGCAGGCGAGGAACCAGAAGGCCGGGCGGATCTCCCCCGTGGCGTCGATGATGGATGCGACGATGAAGGGGCCGAAGACGCTCGAGCCCTTGTCCGTGATGGCGTAGAGAGCGTAGAAGGCCGCCTCGGACCCCGGCGGGATGAGCTCTCCGTACAGGGCGCGGCAGTAGCTGCTGAGCCCGCCCAGCACGAAGCCGTACACGCCGGCCAGCGGGAACATCTCCCACGGCTGCTGCAGGCCCAGGACGCCCCAGCTCCGGACAAAGGGCAGGTAGCCCAGCAGGCCGTAGAGCGGGATGAGCTCGAACAGCGCGATGCAGCTCAGGAGGGTCTGGTGAGGCTTGAGGCTAAACCGCCGGGAGATGTAGGACCACGAGAGGGCGCCCGCGATGCCGAAGGTGGTGGAGATGACGCCGATGAGCCCCAGCGACCAGGGCTCCATCTGCAGCGTCGTCTTGGCGAACAGGATCGCGGTCGAAGACGTGGTGGCTATGGCATCGGAGAGCAAAAACCACGCCGCGAGGAACAGCATGATGTCCACGAGCCGCCGCGCCAGCGATATTGTCTTGAAGAGCGACTTCCACGCGTAGAGCGTGTACGCGACGAAGGCCCTGACGCCCTTACGGCTCTTCTGCGCCGGCAGCGGGGGCCCCGGCCGGGGCCGCAGCCACAGCGCGGCAGGGATGGTGAAGAAGGCCCACCATAATCCGATCATGCACAGGACGACACGCAGGGACCAGGTCGAGCTCCTCATCTCGATCAGGATGAGGATGGCGATGCACTGCAGGAACAGTCCCGCCGCGTAGCCTATCCCTATCCCCTTGGCGGATATCTCGGTCGACAGCGAGAGCTCGATCGACGTCTGGTCCTCGTGGGTGAGGACCTTGCGCAGCCTGTGCGGGCCTTCGTCGACTAACAGCGCTGTGCTCGAGCTACTGTCACGGAAATTCTCGGTCTCGTCGTCATCTTGTGGGTGCTCTAGCCGCTGCGATTCGCCATTCGGCGCCGCAAGATCAGGAGTCAAAGTGCCCTCCGCAAACAGCACCTTGGGGTGGTACCGAACGAGCAGAGGGAGAAAGCTGTTCAACAGGACAAAAGAGGCCCCGAAGGAGACGTTGCTGACTATGGCAAGCACGGCGCCAAAGACGTACGTTTCCTTGGTGACGAATATATACAGCATGACAGAGAAGCTGCCGACCCAGGCAAAGGCCAGGAGGAGCTTCTTGCGGTACTGGCCGTGGTCCGCGAACGAGCTGATGCTCACAACGAGCAGGGCCTGCAGCAGCACGCTGGCGCTGAACGTGTACATGGCGAAGCTTGCGGTGTTGATCTCGAGGCCCAGGACGTGCACGACGCACTGGTTGTCATCGTCGCTCTTCTCATTGCTGGGTCCGCATGGCTTTCCGTTCTTGAGCAAGACGCCGTTCTCCCGTGCGAGACTCTCGAGCAGGATGGGGATGAATGAGCCTGGAAATGTTAGAACACGGCTCTCACATAAATGGGTGAGACAGCATTTAGGTGTGGAGAGTGCTGCCAAAGCGCGTAGGCTTTTAGTCAAATCACATACCAATTGCTATTACTCAGTCAGAAAGTCTGTTCGTACTCGTGCAGCTCCGGGGCGGATGACTTCACTCACCACAAATGACGTAGGTCTCAGCCGCGAAAGCATACATATACCATCCCCTCAGCTCCTTGGGGCTCGTTTCTAAAAGGTCGAGGCTCAGTCAGTCTTTGCGAAGTCAAGTCGGAGGGGCTCTGAGGCCGTCAGTTGGGACTCACGCCTGGTGTCCTCTCCGGCATAGCGAATGGGTGGCGATGGAGGGTCCGGGCTGTGATTGGGCTCGGAGTCGGAGTGGCGGTCCATGTCCTCGGAGGTAGGGGAGATGCTGGCGGAGCGCTCGTCATCGGCCTCGAAAGAAGATGAGTGGGAGAGGAATGATCGCTTGGAAACGTGGGACTGTCTCGAGTATAGGCGCGGCAGCGGTGGAGGGCGTGAATCCTCATTCCTCGGGGCCATAATAGTGCGGCCGCAAGGGATGTTTGGTGTGCCGTGCGACCAAGCTTATTTGGGTGGTGGCAACACGCCTGAGAGGAGTGGGCGAGTGGGCGTGTGGGCGTGTGGGCGTGTGGGCGTGTGTTGGCCTGGCCTGATGGGGCCCTTGCACAAGGTTGGGCGAAGCCGTCTGTCGGTGTGAGCGTGTGCGAGAGCGCGTGTGCCTGAGTGAGAGTGAGAGTGAGAGTCAGCCCGTGTGGAACGGAACGTCAGGCCCCCATGCACGCACGTGGACGTCCGTTTGAGAGCGGTACGGTCGGGCTTCTGGGCACACGAACAGCCTGCAAACACCCAAACTCAATCACTGGAGCTTTCTCTGGTTGGCTCTGGGGCGAGAACACGAGCACTGCACCCTTTGCTGGTTGGAGGAGAGCGATGTTCGAGGCCGGCGATGTCGAGGATGTCCACGGGACCGACGGACCACCGCCAACTGAGGAGACCCCGTGACGAGGGGGCGGGTAGATCCGCCTGACTGACCAGAGAGCACTTAGACTACGACCTAAAGGACGGACAAAGGACCCACTCGGCCTGGGTGAAGTGCTCCCGTCTCAAACAACCTCATGATTCAAGAAATGGATGTCCCGACCATCATAATATGCTGCATGTCTGAAATGCTCTCTTCAACAGCTGCACGAACCTCTCCAGCCAGGGTCCCATCGTCGAGGTCATCAGGCTTCGAGCCTGGGCACCTACCTGTTGCTTGGCTTGACTACTATCTTGTGTGCTGCAGACGCTGCTCATCACACCATCACACCATCATCATCTCATCAGCCCTCGCTCGCTTCACCTGGCTCCCCACACTTACCTTTGTCGGACAGGAACCCGTCCTACGCCAGCAGCATAAGTGAATTCTTCACGGTCCGGGGGGAGGGGTGCATTCACATATAAGCTCCTCCGAGAAGCTGTTCAAGATTGTGGCTCAAGTCACGATATGTGAATTGCTCTGCTGCCGAACATAATCGATAACACCAGCCACCCAAACGGCTCATACTCATATCTATTCCTGAGGTGGCCTATCTTCTAGCGGATGCTTGTCTAGATCAAACACATGTCAATCATTGACTCCGTGGATCCAGTTCGACTGAATGAACTTCCCCCGGCCTGATACCCAATGGAAGTTTTTGCCCACACTGCTCCGAAACGGTGGAAGCGGGTGAGGCAGTGGTGGTAAGTGGCAGTTTATTGTCACCAACCTCATTTCTACTCATAAAGTGTGTATCATATTTTTGCCAGCAAGCTGTCACTGTCTCTATGTTTGTCCTCATGCTTTTTTGAACCGGTGAAATCTCGCCCTCGGAGTCTACATTTGTCAGGAGAAAGCCGTCACGGCCCAGAGACCCCAGTTCCTCAATCCATGCTGCATCGAGCCGCAAAAGTCTTCTTCCGGTTCATTAAAGATGGCCCGAGGTCTTCTCTACTTGGGTGTTGTAATAAATAAATCACACCAAAGACGAGTCACAGAAGCCGGGCAGTGCTACTTGGTCCCAGTCTCCCCAGGGCTCCTCCATATTGGGCGACTTCAACGCAGTATGGTATGCATCAATAACCCAGCAACATGAGGGTGATCCCAAACTGTCGGCATTCAGAATCCTATTCAATGGTAACCCTTCAATGTCAAGGCATGACCAATTGCCCCCCTTCCTGCTTACCCGGATCAGCCAGGGCAATATGGATAAAAACGGCCTATTGGCAGTCAGGACAAAAACCCGTCTTGGCCGTCCTAACGGCAAATATTAAAGTACCCATGTCCTTGACATACCCCAGTCCCAGCAATACTCGGATTACACTTCAATATCACGGATCATCACCACCGAGCTGTGCTCCCCTTTGATGGAACGCGAGGTATATCCACCTGTGGAAAACGAGCGGCTATGGCAACGCTTTGACATGTATTCCTTATACTCGCGCTCAATCTAGCCATGGCCATAAGGATATCGGACGACAGTCTCCGGGCTCAGGGGCTCAAGAAGGCATGAGGGTGGCTGAAGGCCCTATATAAAGACATGACCTCCCAACTGGTCAGGACTTCCTTCCGTCGAGGAGCAAACACACCAAGAACAAGCCGATCAAGATGAAGTCAGCCCTGCTCTACCTCCTGGCACCTCTCTTGGCCCTTGCCGCCCCGGCGGCCGAGCTCGAGGATCGTCAGGCCGCCACCAGCATCGACGCGCTTTTCAAGGCCAAGGGGAAGCTTTACTATGGCGTCGCGACGGACCAGAACCGCCTGTCGACTGGCAAGTCGGCTGCTGTAATCCAGCAGAACTTTGGTCAGGTCACGCCTGAGAACAGCATGAAGTGGGATGCGACCGAGTCCTCCAACGGGAATTTCAACTTCGCTACCGCGGACTACCTCGTCGACTGGTGGGTCTCTTTTCATTGTCTGGATGCAATACGAATCAATGACTATAAGAGCACTTATTCGCCACAAACCCTCACTTTCTCACAATAGCCTTGGCGTGTTGGTTACACGTCAAGGCATGAGAGTATAGTGAAGCGCCAGTGGCTGCCGGGACATGCGGAAAACGAGAGAAGCCAATTTTCTTGCTAACAGTCTGATAGGGCAACCCAGAACAACAAGACGATTCGTGGCCACACTCTGTGCTGGCATTCGCAACTCCCGAGCTGGGTCAGCAACATCCGCGACAAGGCGCAGCTGACGTCGGTCCTGGAGAGGCACATCACCACGGTCATGACGAGGTACAAGGGCAAGATCAGGGCTTGGGTAGGTTCTTTTACACGACTGGGAACTTAGTGTGCTGAGGGACAATATACTGACGGGTAGTGTCTAGGACGTCTGCAACGAGATCTTCAACGAGGACGGCTCGCTTCGCTCGTCCGTCTTCTCCCAGGTCCTGGGCGAGGACTTCGTCTCCATCGCTTTCAAGGCTGCCCGCGCAGCTGATCCGAGCGCCATCCTCTACCTGAACGACTACAATCTTGATTCTGCAAACTACGCCAAGGTCACCAACGGTATGGTCGCGCACGTCAAGAAGTGGCTTGCAGCCGGAATCCCTATCGACGGAATTGGTAAGTTTCCTTTTTGCAGCCTCCTGGTAGATGTTTCAGGCTTTCAGTCATGCTTTCGTGCGTCTCGGGGACAAAGTGTTGTGAGATACGTCTGCTGACATCGACATCTACAGGCTCTCAAGGCCATCTCTCAGGTGGCGGAGGCGCCGCATTTGGCGGCGCTCTGAAGGCACTCGCTGCTACTGGTGTAAAGGAGGTCGCCGTCACGGAACTCGACATCCAGGGTGCGCCTGCGAACGACTACAAGCAGGTCACTCAAGCCTGTCTTGATGTGTCAACCTGTGTGGGCATCACCGTCTGGGGAGTTCGCGATGCAGACTCCTGGAGGGCCTCCACGAATCCTCTGCTCTTTGACAACAATTTTAGCCCCAAAAGTGCTTATCAGGCAATAAGCGATTTGCTCAAATAGTTGTAATTCGAGGAGTTGAGGCCATAGATGTGTTTGTCGCGGGATTTGGCTTGAGCAGCCCCTGACCGAGATCCGGCATTTTGGCCACACTCTAAGACAGAATCGCGCGCCTGTGACGCGCTGAACTTGAAAATACAAGTCTCTGAGCTCGTATTAATCTCTTGGATGTAGGAAAAAAGTGCTGTGAATTCATATTCGCTCCAGTGTTACTGCCGAGTTCCAACCACCCCAGAAGGCACTCCCGCATCCACACCGACCACTCCGTATCCAGAGCTCACGAATTTCCATAAAATCAGTGAAGAGCAGTTCTGTGGCTTGAAAAACATAGCCATTTGACTTGGCCATCCCTGAAGCCTTCGGGAATCCGCTCTACTTGGCGTGTCCAGACTAGGTATTATCACCGGATGCTCGTCAAGGACGATATCTAGGAGATAAAATCTGTTTTCGCACCATTTTTGGCGTGGAATTCAGACCACTACTGCAGAAAACTGTGTTGATCAAGCTGGAACCTTCTTGCTCCATGACTCAGAAATTTCGGTATGATCAGAGAAAGCAGCGACAGTTGGAGTGTCCGATCAGACCATGTTGAGGCACCGATTTTCAACCGCGGTTGAAAACCGTTTGCCGGCGATGACCCGTCCCATCAACTAAAGAATGAGTGTCGTTCGGGAAGATAGTTTGAAGAGGCAAAAGAACTTCGAGGTCTTGAGATCTGAAAGAAATGTTGAGTGCTATTTGTTTAGAATAATCTGTAAATAGGAACTTAATTAGCGCATTATAGTTTAAAAAAGTTATAAGCTAATTAATTAAATGCCTTAAACATAATAAAAAGTTATATTATATAAGTTAGCTAATAATAAAGTTATAAGAAAGAGTATTATATAATATAACTTAATAATGTATGCCTTTTTATATTA